>VXBQ01000450.1:565769-578854 GCA_013400175.1 Phainopepla nitens | reverse complement strand
TTTTTTTTTTTGTTATCAGTACACCCATTGCTGAAGTGGGTGCTGTCAAGAGAGATGTGTCCTGCTACCTTTTGCATTTGATGTTGAAGTGATTTTAGAAAAGTTGATAAGAAAACAGTAGCTTGCTCAGCTTGCTCGAGGATGAGATGAAGATGACTAAGCTTCCAAAATCCAGCTCTAGCAAGGACACTCTCTATACCCTTGACCAAAGGTCTTTTGAGTCCCCTTTGACTTTTTCCTCGGAAAAATGAAAATAAACCTGTACTTGCAAGATTTATTAACAGGAATATGTCAATGAAGATAAGAGTCACTTGTGTGCAGGCTGGGATCAACAGGAAAATTTTCAGTCATCCCAGTAGGTCAGGCCACATTGTCCGTATGGGAAGCTGTAAAATAAGTTTTCTCATCCAAATGAGACCGGTGGACTACTTGGGACATTCTCAGGGAAGAAAAGAGGTGGGTTGTCCTGTCACATCTTCTCAGGAGCAGTGGCTTCAAGCTTTCACGGGAAGTTTCTGTAGCGGAATGAAGTGAATCCATATTCATGATACATTGTTTCTACCTTGGAACTCTCTCTTCAGCAGACCCTGGCCACTTTTCGGCATGTCCTGGCCCTTTTAGATGTCTGTGAGTATGAATTGATGAAGGTGTGTGTGGCAGGGCTGGAGGGAGAGCTGCTTTTTGCCCCCATAAATGCTTCTTTATCATAATGCCCTTATGATGGCCTTTATCAGAGGACATCTCCAGAAAACACCAAGGTAAATCTGGCTCAGCCTTTGCAAATTTCTGCATCTTTAGCATTACCGCTATTTTTCTTTTGCTGGTTACGAATGCAGATTCCCAGATTCCCTGAAGGTCATAGCTGAAAAAATAATAATAATTAAAAAACCACCACCACCACCAACAAAAAACCAACTAAAACATGGAGTTTTCCATAAGCATGAGAGGACAATTTTGTTTTTCTCTCTTTAAAAATCAGAAGTGTGTCCGTGTCTTCTATGGTTTGGGTCACATAGTTGAATATGTGCGTAGACATTACAGCAGGGATACATTTTCCCTGCAGATGTTATTAAGGTGACTTTTAATTTATTTTGTGAGCCAGAGATTCTCAATGTCACCAACTTAATGACAAATGAATGTGAATGATGAATGTCAAATGAAAGATCTTGTTGTTATAGCTGGGTTGTCTTATTTTTATAAAAGCATCTAAAAAATAAAAATAAAGCAGGGTATAAATATACATTCCTTTCCTCAGAATGCAACATATAAGTCCTTTAAACTCTGTTGAGTGATTCAATAAAAATGACTTGGGCCAGCAAAGATGTGAAATGGATTTTGGTCACAGAGCAAGCCTGTTGAAATGACTGTGTTTCACAGAGCCAGCAGCATGATGCCTACATGGAGTTTGATTTGGAGCATGGGTCACTCTGGGGCAGGTTTGCTCACATAAGCTACACACAAATGTAGGCTAAAGAAAACAATAAATGTGAGCTGTCAGGAGATCTTATTAAGAATTTGCAGAAGAGCTTACTCTTAAATAGGATGGGGAAAGGAAATAACTCACATTAAAAGGCTTCACTATCTTCACAGTTAGCCTTTGTCCCAGCCAAAAATGTAGGACACATTTAATATAATCTCACTGTATAATGTAATCAGACTGTCTGAGGGATATCTTATGCTACTCTGATAGTCAACAATCAAGTGTGGTCAAGGACAGTCAAATTGTTTTATTGCACATAACTTGGCAAAGGCTAAGGAAAAACGTGTATGAATTTAATGGCTCAAGGCTTTTATTACTTTCCCAATAGATGATTTTAAAAATGTACTTCCTTGCCTTCATGTCAAATGCAAAGTGAAATGGATGGCCTTAAAAATCATAAGTTGGAGAAAGAAAGAATAGTATTCCTCAGATGTGAGCCTGCAAATTGGTCTAAAGAGGCTAAGAATGTCCTAGAAGGACAGCTGTAAAGGGTGACACTACAGGATGCATGTCCATTCATGTTTAACAGACCTGATATTAGAGGATAGGCTCATGGAAATTTCAGGAACCATACAACTGAGGAAAGACTCCTGCTCTGCTGCTGTAGAGGTACTATAGATGTCCTGTCCATCTCATTTAACCTTCCTTTAATGAAGAAACGTCCAAAGGGAATGAATCAGGAAAACAAGGGATTTGCATGATTCACGTATGAGAATGAGAACAAATATTTGATTTGGGAGATAAGTAACAGGTTTGGTGAAATGCATTCCCATTCTATGGAACTGAAGTTTTTTCCCCTAAATAATCATCAGGATACAAGAAGCAAGCCAGAATTACTTTTTTTCCCTTTGATTACAAAGCCCAGGTTACTATGTTAGTAAAGTGAAACTTGAGTGAGTGATTTAATCTTTATTAAAATTCTGCTAGCACACTAGAACTAGAAATATTGTGGGTACTACATTTGGAAATAATTATACACTGACCAGTTTGCTGCACTTTTAAAGCATCTGAAAGTGTTCTCTTTTGTGTAGGTCAGGAGCCAGAACAATTCGTTTGTCAACCCACAGCAATGCCCCCAAGTATAGAGATTATTTTGTTGATTTGAGATGGTAAGGAACATGACTAGCTAGTACCCAAAGTACAGTTTAAACAGGAGGTCATAGCTGGTATGTTAAAACTCCTGCATAAGCGCTACAAAGTCCCTAATAACTGAGAACAACCAAAAAGTGATTTAATTTCTGTCACAAAAAGGCACAGCTCTGGTGCTGCGCCTCAGACAAGATTTGCCATTGAGTCAGCATTGGTCAAAAAGGCAGAGCTCCTCCAGTTGGAACATGGCCTGCCGAAACAACACAGCTTTTCAAAGACAGTTTGGTCTTTGACCAAACCCTGTGCATCTTGTAAAACCTGACAGGATCCTGTTGCAAAGGCTTTAAGGCAGGATTTTGTGGAAGTGACCATTGACTTCAGAATATTCACAGACACATGAGGTCGGTTGGCTGACTTCTGTCAGGAGGTATGTCCTGGAGGCACTGCTAGAGATATTTCTTCTAGTGGAAACAGACATGAACACTAAAGATTAATTTGTAGTCCAATTATTATTTTTTTTTCTAGATTATCTCTGACTTTTTTCATGAGCTCAACATCTTTCATATGGTCTTCATAAATTTATACTGCACAGTTAAAATTCTTTGAGGAGTTTAAGTTTAAAGCAGGATTGAAATATTTTAAAGGACTTTATAATGATACATTGAAACACAGCAAATCCCTTGATAGCCTAAATGGATGGAAACATTCTAGAGTACAAATGAGTTAGAGATTAATTCATGGCACCTTGTACAGACTTGGGGAATTCTATGTGTTTGAAATAGTTCCACAGCATTAGCAATCTGCTGGACAGTAGAAGTGTCCTCTCAACCTCTCCTCACTTCCCAGAATGAGTGTTTAGGAGAAGGCATATTTCTTCCTTCACTTTTCTCCTCATTGCAGCCTTTTTATTGTCCAAGAGGTTGAAGAAGTTGAAGGACATTCCTCTGTGTACTGCAAGTTATGGAAAACATGTCATAATGAGAATTCAGAACCCAGGAAAAAGACTGGTTCACATTTACAAGAATATAGACTAAAAATGGGTAAATGCAGCTGGCCATAGAAAGAGGGTTTAGGATTACGCATCTGGTGCGACAAGTGGCCAAAATGCCCAAAATGTCCCATGGTAGTTAGAGCCAGGAAAGCTTGCTACATCCTCAGATGCTCAGTTGAAATTAAATCAGGACTTGGAAGCAGGTTTGCATCTTTTGTTTGAAAGAACAAATTGAAGTAAACAGGATATTTCTGGAATCAAAAAGAACCTCTATATGGTATCATTACTGGAGAATCTTGAATTGTTCTCTACTCTACTTTTTATTTCTAACAGAAAGGACAGCAAAACTGAGGATTCAGGGATCATTCAGAAACCTCCTCTTCCTCCAAATGATCAGCAAAAGCTGAAACTGGTATTTCCCCTAGGGGATAATATTTTTTATTTTTATGTCTGTAGAAGAGCTCTGTGAAATAGCTTTTACCTTTCCCAGTACTTCCTTAGATTGAAACGAAGTACATCCTCTTGCAGAGGCTCCAGGGTGAGAAAATCCATGTGCTCCTGAGTTTTTGGCACATTGTGATGGAGTCACTTTTGTGGTGGGTTAGCTTTGGCAAACACCCAAATTTCTGTCCAGCTGCTCACTCATAACCCTTTTCCATAGGGCATGGGGAGAAAATAGGATAAGAAAGTTCATTGGTCAACATTAAGACAAGGAAATTGCTCACAAGTTACTGTTGTAGGCAATACAGACTTGAATTGGAGAAAGTTAATTTATTGACAGAACAGAAACTGGCAGTAAGACATAAAGACATACGAAGATATATCCTCCTGTCCCCTTCTCTTCTCTCCCCTCTCTTCTCCTGTCCAGACTGGTGTACATGGTCCCCAAGTGGTGCTGGGGGGCAGTTATGGTCAGATAGTAGAGATTTAGTGTTTTTTCTCTCCTGCTCTTTTCCTCTCACACTTTTCCTGTGCTTTGATGTGGATTCTCCTTCCAGTCTGCAGTCCCAGAAATATCTATTGCTTCCTGGGCTCTCCACAGGCTACAGTTCCTTCAGGTATACCTGCTCCTCCTCTGACCTTGATGTTCCCTCTGCTGTTTCTCATTCCTTTTAGCTCTCCTCTCTCTCTCTGTGTTACCTTATCACAGAGGCACCATCTGATGAGCTTGTCTGTGTCCTGCAGTGGGTCTGGTAGAGTCAACTGGAGTTGGCTGTGTCTGCCCCAGGTCAGCTCCTCATCTCTTCTCTCAGACTCATCCCTGTAGTCCTGCCTCTGCCAACAACTTGCTGTGAGCTCAACACAACTTTGAAGTTAGGAAAGTGAGGCAAATGTTTGGCTGTTCTGACCAGTTAGCTTTGGAAAATGAACAGTTTTGCTCACTGCACTGTGACTATTCAAGACTTCTGTATGATAAACAGAAGAACTTTTTGTGCTACTGGTAGCTAAGTCTAATTGTTTTAACTGTCCTGTTCAGTTCAAAGCGTGCAGCGACTCACCCAGCCTGAACTCCTTGTCCTACTGTGTTCCTACTGTGTTGTTTGTCCTGCAGCCATGGGGATTTGGGCAGGTGGCACATAGCTGGACTTCTTGGCATTCCTATCTGAAAGCACTCCCTGCTTTTCCTACTAAAAAAATATAGAGCTCTTTCCTAAAACAACAATGCCCAGGCACCCTTGGGTGATTGCTTTAGATTCTTCATGAATACCACTTTCTGAGCACTAACCTTCTACCCAGACTGTGCTGGATTTATTTGAGCTGTGGGAGAACAACTGTCAGACAGCTGATGAAAGAGTTGCTGTGAGGTGGGCATAGGAACTCCTGCCTCACCATTTTCTTTGTGAAGACTAAAGGTGCAAGGGGTGTCAATCATCTTCTATGTAAAGGTCTGAAAAAGTTCTTAGAGTGCAGTATTTTTAGCTCTTTAACACATTATCTCTTTTATTTTTAGAGGTAACAATAGCTCTTAGGTTAAGAGGGAGACAAAAGCCTCATTAGTTTTGGAATTTCAAATGAACTCAATAAGGCATTGAGGAGATTTTTCTTTCACAGGAGCCTGAAGAATTGCTTTAAGGATGTTGTGAAAAAGAAGGGAAAACCTCCAGCTTTGGGGATCTCTGTGCTCACAATATACAAATATAAGCAGCCTTGGCACGCCAGAGAACAGCTCAGGAGCACACTGTGCCCAGCCAACACAGCAGCAGCCCCTCTCTGCTGGGGTGAAGGCAATGTCAGAGGCCACAGAGAATTAGATCAGCCGAGCTGAAGCCTCTGTTCTTGGGCAGGTTGAGTTGAAGGGCCACAGCTGCCAGGCCTTACTGTGCTTGGGCAGACCACCCCTTACCGAGGGCCGGTGTCACTAACACAGAGACTGTACAGGGTGTGTCTAGACCTCTGCTGCTTGAGATCCTGAAGAGTGTATCTGCAGCTGCCAGAGTGGTCTCAGTAGGTCTCACATGTCCCACTTATAAACCAAAAAAAAGGAACTACATTTCTAATTTGGTCAAAATCAAATATCAGTATGAAGTGCAGGAGATATTTGTTGATAATATTTTTCCTTTTTCCCTAGTCAAGGCCTTGCTAGGGGAATGTCATCTCCTTCTCTCCTCCAAAACTCCTTCTGTTCTGTTTTTTATGCTTACCTCATCCAGATTTTTGTTGTTATTTATTTTGAAGGCTATTCAGAATGTTATTAGTTTGGGTTTTTTTTCTCCGCTAAGATATGATAAATTCAATCACTTTCTTGCAGATTCCCTGTATCAGGAAACTGTATCACCACCATGATGGTGCTTGGGAATGGAAGCACTTTTTTTTTTTCTTGAAGTAAAAAGCCTTTATGTTGAAGCTAAACTTTTGATGAAGCTCATTATTGATGCATGATGATCATCCATCAGATCCTGAGTGTATCAGTAAATCAAGTGTCTGCTCCAAGAGAGAACACTTGGGACAGAGAGGACCATGCACTTGGAGTCTCCTCAGGAGCACTGCATTTCCATGTGGCATTTTGCATTTCTTGTCTGGGAAATGCCTTTTGCAGGAGCTCCATCTGCTTAATTTTCCATAACAGTTACTGTTGAAATCTTCTTCCTTTCCACTTTCCATAACGTGCAAAAGAGAAAGAAAGGAAGCACAAAAACGTATATTAAAATTATACTGAGCACATTTCTTTTGAAACCATAATTTATAAAAATGAGTACCTATGATTTTGCAATTATAAATATATGAAATAAATGCATTAGTTAAGAAGTTAAGCTTTCAAATGTGCTAATTATTAACCAAATGCATTTTACAGTGTTTTAATGACCACTTTTTCACATTGTGTTAATATCCATTAGCTATATTCATACTAGTAATGCTAATATTGTGCAAAGCCATTAGTCAGCTACAAAGTCAATAATGGATGATACTGATTCAAAGCCTCCACTGCACTAAAAGATACATACTTTTTTTTTNTTTTTTTTTTTTTTGTAGAATAGGAAAGTTAACCTGAGTTTTCAGTTGGATATTTTCAGTGAAGCTGTTTATGCTGATTACACAGATGAATGTGGAGTCAGTTATTGACAGCCTATGGACAAAATACTGATCTGCCTCTGTCTACTCAAAAGCAGAAACTGGGTTCAAAATGAATTGCCCTGCCTCCAGAGGAGGGCTCTGAATATATCTCTTAATGGACTTTATCTCAACTGCTTTGTAGATAGTACTCCTTCACTAGTAATTTCTCATTAAGAAGTTCCAGCAAAACTTCTTAGACAAGATGTTTTTAAGGATAACTCTGGAATATTTCATTCACTACATTATCTGAATGGCTTTTCAGACAGTTTATCCTGTTATTCTTCTCCTCAAAAATATTCACTGTTATTTTGTCAAATACATCCCTAAGATGTAATCATTGTTCAGGTGCTGGATTGAACTCAGGATGGTTATGTTTGTGCCACATTTTGCTCCTTGCTTTGGGAAAACTTTTATAAGATTGTTTGCAAGTAAAATATTTTATTATACTAATATAAAGAGCATTTTATGCTACTAGTAAAGTATGTGCATTGTTTTAGAGGCTGGATAGTAAAACTAACCATATATCTTGTAAATCAACAGAAAGAAGAAGCCTCAGCGGTTGTCTCAGATATTGAGCATACAGGTTTTAGTAATAGGGTGTCTATGTTTAATTTTTTATTTATTTATCCCCACTATCTATTCTAACTTAAGGCTTACAAAATGTAAACATTGAAAAATTCTTTAATACAGAGCACCTACACAGACATTTGACTTCCAGCTTGGTATGTTTCATCTGCTTTATCTTCCTTTGCAGGGTGTTAACTTCTGCGAATAAACTGCTCTCAGCTGTAAAAATGAGCCCTTAGCCCACGTGTTCATGAAATGGATTGAGTTTGTTGTGGCGCTGATTTACTGTAACTAGATGCAAGATTGATGCATCCAGGAGAAACCATTCCATGTATCTCATCTGTCTCTGGAACTGCCCCTTTAATCTCTTTACTAGATTTGATTGTTCTCTAACAAACCAACAAATACCTCCAGAGCAGGTGAGATTTTTCTTTCAGTGAAAGACCCAGATGGGATGAGCAGAGTTATTGTGGACAGATTAAAATGTCTCAACTTAGTGTAAGCATCAGCAGAAATGGGTTTGGGACAAAACTCCTTTGTCTTCTTATTCTTGCAGCAGAGGGAAGCCACAGACAAGAGGAAAAATGGAGTGGAAGATTAGAGCCCATGCTGCTTCCTCTTCCTGTGATCCTGATGCTCTGTTTCTTTGTCCCCCTTCAGGCTGTGATGTGAAGACTGTGAGACTTTTGCTGAGGCATGGATTTGGGACTAGGAGACCCTGTAAGGAAAATAAAAGCATTATGCAGCACAATTAGAAAGCTGATGCGCAATAGAGCTCTGCAGAGGATCATGGAGGGTTTCCTTGCCAAAGTGAACTAAATCAGAAGTAACTCCATGAAAGCAGGCAGATTAAAACCTGTTTGGAGTAGATCAGAAGTGGGGCCTGTGTGGGAAAACACAAAGCACTTTAGAAAATTGTGTGGAGAGCATAGAGTAGAAAAAAAGTAATGTATCCCACCTGACGGAAATCTTGATAACCTGGAAAACTAGGTGAAGGCCAGGAATGTAAACATCCTGTCTAAAAAAAAACCAAACAAAACCCCAGACAATCTCTTGACATTTAAGGAAGATTTGATCTCCTAATGAAATAAATGCTAAAGAAGACCTAACATATCTGAACAGTGATTGTGGAGGTTCCCCAGGGAAGGAAGAGCATGCATAAGAGCAATCCTTCTTTGCCACTGGGGAGGAAGGGACCGCAGGCTTGGGGAGCCAACCTGGAGGAACCAGACAGAAGAACAACAGTAACATTTTATTTCATCCTGCAAAGTCAGTGGCCTGGACTTAGCTCTGTTGATCAGAGCATGGTTCTAATAACACCAAGGCTATGGGTTCAATCCCTGTATAGGACATTTACTTAAGAGCTGGGCTTGATGATTCTTCTGGCTTTCTTCCAACTCAGAATATTCCGTGGAAAATTTATTCACAAATAATGCTACACAAAAAGGAGAATGGGTATTAATCTCCTGCAGGTGAAGGAAATGTTTTGGAACCAGAAGGCAAGTCTCCTGGGGTTTGGATTTTAGAAACAAATTCCTCTTTCAAAAAAACCAAAAAAAAACCCCAAAAAACCAAACAAACCAAAAAAAAGACCCCTGAGTTGGGTTTAGTCCATGGTACCGCCATTTGGGGACCAACTATAATCTGTTTAGGCTCATATTCTGCATTTGCAAGTACTGGAATCAAATGCTGACAGTTCTCACTAGTGCATAATTAAATTCTTATTCCCAGTTGAAGTCATTGGCAAAACTTTCACTGACTTCAATAGTGCTAGATTAAGCTTTCACTGAATGTCATGAGAATTAAAAAAACAAAATGAATCCAGATTTTGCAAAGAGCCCCTTGTCTTTGTTGTGGATCAAACCAAAACCATAAAGTAAAAAAAACCATAAATTTTGCCATGAATGAAATAAGGAATCATGCTGATATCCTGAATATTTTTCCAGAAGACAGACAAACTGAGTCACTTGGGGGTCTACAGTGATAATAAGAATTGTATAAGTACTGTGTAGCAAAAAATGTTCCTTGGTTAGTCTGCTCTTTTTGGCACAATCCTTCTGGCAGAAACGTATACATTTATTTTGTTGTTGCTGAAGAGCTCCTAGTGAGTAATTCCTGCTCTGCAGATGGTACATGATGTAGATGATTTTTCAAGTCCAATTTCAAACCGTAGTGCTGTGGTTTATCACAAAATGTTTTGCTGTAGCCTAATGGCAAGAACTCTGAGAAGCCAGTTTCCATTATTAATTTTCAAATAAATTCAGTCCCTTCCTAGATGCACCTTCGTTATAAATTTGTGATTGAAAACCAATGAGAAACAGGAGTGCTTGGCTGTAGAGGAAGTTCTTCTCTTCCAAGTCCCATGCCATCCTACACCATGTGAGTGAAGGCTGCAGAAGTTTGGGAAACTGGTAAGAGTGCAGAGATTTTTCTCAGGGAAAGTGATACAAAATAAGTATTGTTCATCTTACAGTAACTCCCCTCCCCAAAAAAACCCCAAAAAACAAAAAAAAAACCCAACAAAACAACCCAAACCAAATTCAATAGAACAGACTAACCTTATGTAGAATTGCAAATGTATTCAGTCTATTAATAAACCACAGTTAGAGATGTGTAGAATAGAAGGTGACCTGAGTTTCCCTTGATGATTTAGGGGATTATTCTGGCGCTCACTGAACAGAAGCTTGTCAATAACTGCTGTTCCCAAACTTATGCTTTGTCACAGTAGTGACCTCTGCTCCTTGCTACAATTCTCTTAGGATCAGAGGAAATCCTGATCAGAAGGAAATTTTACCAGGAAAGATGAAGAGTCCATTTCTTCAGAGATGCAAAGAAGAAACAGTTCACCCCATGGACAGGATTTGCTCCTGCTCTGCTGCTGTTACAGCCCTGAGAGAGGACTGGACTTTCCACTCTTACCAACTGAACTATATCGGTAACACTCCATCCTTCAGTCCTGTCTTTGAGTTGTCAACATTTTTCTTTGGCTTTAGTAGTGACATAATGGGCTAAGTAGGGCTCAAACAGATACTGCATTTCCAGAGGGGCACCAGAATAGGACTGCAACTGCTGTGATCACTCACCAGCATACCAGACCTGGACTGCCCTTGTCTGGCTTCGGGTTTTCAGTCCTGTTTCCCACTGTCCCAATATTCCCAGCTCCCCATCCTTTGGACAGGAGGAGGTGTCAGCCTCTGTCTCAGCCACATCTCAGCCTCCTTTTGCCTTCTGCTCCTGCCTGTCATGGTCCGAGGGTTCTGGGTACACAACTACAGTATGTAAATATAGTTATGCTTTCTGACACCTGTCATAAAACAGTATCAGCTGTATGTTGTTTATCAGTAATGTCTGGTTACACCTGAAGATTGGAAAACATGTATCCAGTCAAAATGTTTTTGCTTCGTGTGTTTTGCCTTCTGAGATACTTTATCCTTGCTTTTATTCCTATTACATTTCCACAGTGCTCTGGCAGGTCTGTTTTCTTTCTCAGAGTGTGTGAATTTTACCTATCAGATTGCACTGGAGAAGAAAACATTTATTTTCAAATGTTTATGGCAATAAAATAATAATGCTATTATCTACACTCTTGATTACCAGGATTATCTCGTATATATACAGATCCTCCAGTTAGGCAGATTAAGTGATCAGAAGGTTCTCAGTGGGCCCCAGGCTCAGAGCATATACTAAAGAGGATCAAGCCTGCTTTAATTCATGTGCTGCTTTGCTAATGCTCCTGCTCTTTCTTAGGAGAATTTCTGAAATATATTATCTGGGTCTCAGTGTCGTTCTATTGAGTTGGATAGACAGTCCTTGGCTTTGATGGACAATAAACTGGGGCTGACTTGGAGCAATAATGTGTAAATAAACATGTGTTTTGCTCATCTGGGTCTTCAGCCACCTCAGTTTTTCACATGTATTGGCAGACCTTGAGTATGTTATTCTTACTTGCTCAATGTTGCTAACAACCGCCTGTAGAATCTAGCAAGCATGTCTCTTCGTAGCCATTCACAAATCCAAAGTGTTTGAAGGGGCATAGGAGAGGGCCAGCTGTGTCCCTTAGAGAAAGAAAGAAAGAAAGGAAGTGGAACAATGGCTTTTGCTAACTGATTGAACAGTTTTTAGGCAGGCAGTGAGACTTATAAAGAAAGTTTCTGAGAAGCTGACATTTCTCCAAGGCCCAGCTAGAACGTAGCAATTTGAACAATGAATATAGGAAATCACCCTGCAAATATGATTTATCCACTAGCTTTTTTTTTTTTAAAAAAAAAGATATGACTGCTTTCTGACTAGGATATGTGCTCTGAATTGCTTAAGAATTTTGAGAAACTTCCTTTAAAGAGCTTGAAAATACAATAACGTAGAGATGAAAGACTCCTCTAGAATTAATGATAGGGGCATTGAATGAAGTGATATCCATGTTGAAATGCCACTATCTTAAACTGTTCTTTTCCAGTTACTGTGTTTCTGAATGTGCCTGTGGTTTCCAGTCTTTGTCATGTCTGCTAGCAAATATTGGAGATAGAAGATGACAAGAAATGTGCAGCCGTGGAGAGTGTTATGGGGTAGGAGTGAGCTTCTGATAGAGTCTAAGAAAAAATAAATGGAAAGATCTTTTTACTTAAGAATATAAAATTACATGAAAATTTGGGCTGATAAAAGAGAAGTAGACAAGAATAGATGAATAGATAAAGTGCCTTGAAAGGAACAATGAGGGTGGATGCAACTTTTGAGGAAGGGAGGTCCTGTGGACACTTTTCCTCATAAACAGAGGTAGAAGACTTGAGTTTAAAACTCAAGGGTAAGAAATCATTGAAAAAGGGCTCTAGAAAGTCGAGGCAGCCAAGAAGAAATGACAGTAGTATGAGTTCAGTAGCAGTGTTTTGAAAAGATTAGGCTGTGGTGATTTCATCGGGTACCATTCCTTTCTTCACTTCTCTTGTTTCACAGGGAGGAGGGTAATATTTCATTTATTTATAACTATCCCATGTGTGAGATGAAAGTCAGAGCTGGTTATGTTTGGCTCCAGAGTCCACCACAGGTATAGGATCCTGTGAGAAATCCTTACTTGTCAGGCCTCTAATTTTATGGTCTGACAACCTTATGCCATAGCAATAATCTCCCTTAAGACCCAGCGACCAACCCAGTTACAACGCCAAGCTGCCCAGTTTAATTTGATCCTCCATGAACACTGGCTTTCAGTGTAGGAACAGTGCTATGAAGCAGAGGTGCACCTGTATGACTACATCCTCAGAGTGAAAACATAGCCTTCCAAAATAGCTTGTGTCTGTCCTTTTGGTGGTCTGCTTAATGACCTTGCCCAAATAAAAGGAGCATACCTTCCAAAAATCTGATAATGTAGGCAGAAAGCAGTGTTCTCTCCCAAGGGCAAAGCTGAGATTAAAAAAA
>VXBQ01000450.1:535146-565753 GCA_013400175.1 Phainopepla nitens | reverse complement strand
AAAAAAAAAAAAAAAAGCACTACCAAGCAAGACTCTTCTGTCTTTCTGTTTTTAATTTCAGAAAGGCTAGTTTGGTAAAGCTTGGGCTGCATGGCTTTCAAATGCAAATCCTCCAGGCTACTTTAGGCGAACTTGATATCATCTTTGAGTCAGACTAGTCTCTTAAAATGCAGCAGGACCAAAAAAGGACTTGTGATTAAGGAGACCGCACATCCTTGGTGTCCTGGAATCATGCCAGGGTGTGAGATGATATTTCAGTCCTTCGCATTCCTGAGAATGTCCTTTTGTCCCATGAAAGGCTGACATCTTCCTGTGTCATAATGAAATGATGAGACAGGGAGGGAGGTGTCTGTCTAATGAATCAGTCTAGAGACCAGCTAGCAGGCTGCTGGTAGGGTGACTGACTTGCTTTTCTGGGCTCACCAATGAAGGGGTGTCGGTCTCTGGCGCTCATTGCTGTCTTCTGGCTGCCCCCTGTTGGCTGGTCCACCACGTCTGCAGCGGACCTGGCATCCCCCATGTGCAGTGCTTGGAAGGACTGGACACAAATGAAAAGGATGTTCAAACGAAGTCACCGCTTAAATTACAAAATCGTCTTTTTGTGTGTCCCTTAGTGTGACATAAAATGTTGCGGCAGTTTTTTGTTGTTGCTGTTTCTGTTTATTCCCTTGCCAAAACCCCTGTATGGTTCAAGTTTAAAAGGGTGATGACTACACAATTAAACTTTTGGAATGCTGTGCTGGAAGCTGGTGGCTGCTTTCATTTCTGCTTAGATTTACTTTCATTTCTGATTCATATTTTCTTTCAGTGGCTTTCTTGCACACAAAACTTCCTGTGCCAAAATCATTGCTAACTTTATAAGTATAAAATGGCTACATCTGCTAAAAATCACCCTTGTATAAAATAGCTGCATCCAAAATTCCAGACAGGTCAACTCTTCTCAGGTAATATTAAACATACAGAAATGTGAATTCCAGAATTTTCACCCTCAATTATTCATATACAAGTGGTGCTGTGTGGGTAGGAACTTCAACAAGCTTACTGAGGGGAGAATTGAGGCATTTCTTCTGTAAGGGAGCTGGGAAAGATGTCATTTTTCTGCTAATATAACTTATCTCCCCATAGATCCTCTTTAGAAGGGCATGAGAACTCTCCTCCTAGGTTAGAGGGCCATCTAGCTCAGTATACTAGGCTGACAAAGGCTACCAGTAGATGCTTAGGAAAAGTATATCAGCACGGGGCACATACAGCATGATCTTTCCTTTGGTGCATCCTCTTACCATCCAGAAACCACCATTTTTGAGACTTAGTATGCAGAGGCTGAAAGAGGTCTGTCACTTTTATTGCCACCAATGAACTAACTCAGTGTCTAAAAGTTGCCCTGTTACTCATAGATATTCACCTGCAGCCCTGCTAAGTTTGTGAACTTAGAACATGCAGCTCTAGATGCTTGTCTCTACCATTATTTGACTAATATAAGTAATGAAATGAACTGATCTCCCATTCTGGAGCACATTCCAATTCTGTTTTCTCAACTAAGATCCTCCTATGCTCCTCC
The DNA here is from genome assembly GCA_013400175.1 of Phainopepla nitens. NCBI lineage: Eukaryota > Metazoa > Chordata > Aves > Passeriformes > Bombycillidae > Phainopepla > Phainopepla nitens. The sequence goes on along the minus strand of VXBQ01000450.1, from coordinate 564,195 downwards.
TCCTCCTCACCATGGTGTGTGTGGGCAATTCACATCTAGCTGTGGATGGCATCTGGCCCACCTCACAAGACAGCTGTGTGCAGCTTTTTTTTTTCCAGAGATGCCAAGTGGTCAGTCAGTTGACAGGCTGTCCATACTGTTGTTAGTTATGGGCAGAAATAGTGTTCTGTGGGTCTCTGCAGTGGGGAAATTCATGGAATGACGGTCCTGTTTTGGCTCTTTAAGCATACGGCCTGAGCAGGAAGATCCCTCTTCATGACTCCATGCTGTGTGTAATAGACATCTCTCCATGATGGATCCTAAGGTGTCTACAGTGATGATCACAATAACTTATATGTTAACCTTACCAGCCTTATCCTGTGTGACCACATTACAAGATATAGAAGTCAGAACTATTTTTCAAGCTCAGTTAGATTCCTGGGGACAGCAGCAATCCAAGATGTAGAACTTTCACAGACCTCAAATTTGAAGTGATCGTGAGGTGAAATGAAGGCAAGAAGAGCTAAGTAAGGACCTCCAAAGACTCAAGCTGTCATAAAGATCATGTCCTCTTAGCAGAGACTGCATAGGACGCTGAGAGAAGTTGGATAAGCAACAGTACTATGACACATTTTCCCATGAGAACCACAGCCCTGCTTCCCAGGCTTTCTAAGAGTCCTCTCTGGTGGCTGTGCCAATACATTCTGCACTGCACCCCAAGACAGCTGGAGGCCAAGTAATCTGACCTACCTGGTAGCCATGTGAGACTTTTCAGCAACTGTTGACTACAAAAGACAAAGATCATGCTGTAAGGCAGAATTACTCTTTTGAGACAGGAAATGGATAAAAATAGTATTCAAAGCTGATGCCCAGAAAAGGTAATGGAAAAAACATGCATGCAATCCATGAGCATGGATTCTTTGGTCCAGCAGGTGCCAGTATGCTGCACTTGCAGATGGTATATCAAGGGAGCCCCAATGGCTAGTTAGAGCAATTCCTGCACTAATGTGAACAGAGATTTTGATTTCACGGTATGAAATAAAATGGCCCAAATATAATTATGCAAGCTTATTAATTTATTTGCTATGGGTCGGTAACCCTTCATAGTCCATAGCACGAGTTACATGAAGGGCCAGGGGGATTAAAGCTCAAATTTAGCAGAGTCACATTCCTATATGGAAATTGGAAGAAACGAAGCACTAAATTGCATGTTTTATGATGATATCTTATTAAGAAAAAATTAATGCCCAACTTTGAAAGCACCAAATTTATTCTGAACAGAAGCAATACAAAAAGAACAGCATCATGAAGGTTTGAACTGAATGATATATAGTCAAGTTACATCTTCCTGTCCCGTGCTGGCCACATGGACAAATCTTGAAAGTTACCAGCTCAGGGTGGCCAATATAACATGGGCTTTCTCTTTGCAGAAGGAATTTCTACAGTGGTGCCAGAGGCATTACTGGCAGATTTAGTAAAGCCAGGATACTGCATAAAGCATGCTGTTTTGGTTTTGAGACAAATTTCAGGAGAAAACATCCTGGAATGAGTATTTCCTCTAAGGAGAAAGGGCTTCAATAATTCCCTTTTCTTTTACCAATGAGAGAAATGGATAGTAGGGGGTGAAAGTGAAAAAACCCAGTTTATTAACAGGAAAAAAAAAAAAAAGGTGCCTGCAAGGCACAGGAAAAGAAGAAAAAAAATTGAATAAATGCTAGATATTGAAATTGTGCATGGCAGCCTATGTTCCTCTTGATGACATCTGATGCTTTGTCCTCAGGGCTCTGTAAGCATTTCAGATTTCGGTATATGGAAGCATTAAGATCCTGCTCCTACAAAGTGGAAAGGGGATTATTGGATCAGACTTTTTCCATTCCCAGTGCTGTTTTGATATAAGATGTGTGCATTGAGGGAATGACTGTGGTCTAAACACACTGCACTATATTTGGAGACCTAAACAAGACAAAGGGCCTGCCCCTTTGTTTGACACAAAGTCAAACAGAATAGGGATGGAAGGAGTCGGGCATTTAGTCTGGGTGCTGCCAAACACATGGAGTCTTTGTTGACACTCTCAGGAAACTATTACATCTGTGTACCAGAGTGGAGGAGCCACTTGATCAACGCATAGACCACAGAATCCATTAGGACCACAGAATGTTCTGAGTTGGAAGGATGCTTAGGTCCAACTCTTAAGTGAATGGCCCAGAAATTACAGCACACTTTTCTCACATGCAAAAGCTGGACCTGTAGGCCCTCCCAGCTGGACCTAGAAGCAGTCAGGATCTTCACTTAGAGCACTTCACAAGGGCACAAACTTTGACCTTTGTGAACTTGATTTGAGCCAGAGAACCAGAAGCAAGGGAATTGTACACCTGCCTCAACTCTTCAAACTACCTCTTAAGGGCTTTTATCTTACATGGTAATACAAAACACTACTTTGCATTTCTTCCTTCGAAACCATCTTGATATATGTGATGGAAAATGAAGGAAGAAAACTTTCCAGCAGGGATAAAAATTAAACCTCGTTAACTTTTTCCATTCATCTTTGTCCCTACTTTCTCCATTCATGAGGAAGATATATATGAAGGCTATGTCAGTGTCAATGGTGGAGTTCATGGCTTCACCACAAAAGACCCTTCATACCTAAGTGACATTCTGGTGGCCTCCATAACATAGGCCTGCTTATGAACTTAATATTAGATAAGATGGTTACGTGTCTTTCCTCAGAAGAGGGAGCTGTGAGGTTGAACCCCTTTATGTATAAAAAATATCAAACTGGAACTCACTTTCAGCATAAGTGTCCTAAGGTGATGGGAAAGGACAGTGTCTGAGGTGTGATAATGTTCCAGTTCCTCTTCCAGAGTTACTACTGGATTCTTTTTTTGAGGTACATACAGCCAATGGGAGATAGCAAGTTCCAAAGCCCAGCATACGCATTAGAATTTACAGAATTTTTTATTCCATATACTGTAATTAGGACTACCTTGATAATGGTGATTTATTTAGCCTTTTCATGGTAAAAAAGCCTTGCTGTTAAATTGACTGTCTCTGCCTTTTTTTTTTTTTCTTTTAAGAGAATCTGGACTACTACACATGGGTGTAATGCTCTCCTAAATTGGAGTAAAGATGATGCATTTGACTTAGGCAATAAAACTGAAACCTGCAGGTGGTTATTTGATTGCAGATCATAGAAGTTTATTATAGAAATGTAAGAAGGAATAACAGCATCACTTTAGAAGAAGATAAAAAAAACCCTGACCCTAATCTTCTCTCTGCACTGAAATGAAATCCAAAGTTATTCCAAATTAATTTTATAGAAGGAGTCTTATCAGGTCTCTACTCATGCTTGACATTTTACCAAGTTCTTTCCCTCCTGGTGCTTTTCTCACAGGACACAATGAAATTTAGCATTCATAAATTGCTCTGGGCTTATTGTAAAATCCCAGCCCATGATATCAGGACCTTCTTTTCTTGTTCTGAAGATCTTGTTGCTAAACTGAGATCTTTCATCAGTCTCTAGCTGGGGTCTGCTTGCTATTACATCCAAATCCCACATCTTGCATGGCTGATAAGTTGCTGAGGATGCTTCAGCACCACAAGACACAGTGAGCAATGGGCTTTTTGATGGTGGTGATAAGGGACATGCAGGGAAATGTGAAGACCAATGGCTTCTGTGCAACATAGAATCATAAGACACAGTCATTTATGCTGGAAAAGAGCCTTAAGAACACTGAGTCCAAACATAAACCAAACACTACCAAGTCCACCCCTAAACCATGTCCCTAAGAGAGCATACCACATTTATTAGTAGTCATTTACCTTACTATAGTAGGTAGCACAGATAAACTGGCTTTGCAATACCAAGCTTGAGGGATGCTCAGCACAGCTGCAGCAGAATGCAAAAGGCATGGATTGCTCCTCAGGCCGGAGGTGCTGAAGTAACTCACAGAGATCCATGCTATATCAGCTTCACCCTTCAGGGGTATAGAAGCTGTTTGGTTTAAAGTTCTGCCTCCATGATCTCTGCCTTCAGTGCTGTATACCCCACAGTTGTAGAGAAACAGTGGGAACAGGGATAATAGAAGACTTTGGTTAAGCACTGAGCTAAGGAATAGATGTAAACCTTCAATTTTCCCCTGACTTTTGAGATGTTCAATGGTAGTGCTCAGCTTCTATGAAGGAAAGTGTAGGAGCAAAAAACTTGACTCTGCTAGGGGAAGAGGTTGGGTTGGCAATGGTTAGGTTAAACCCCTACTCTCAGGAAAACACTTAGAAGAAACCCACTCACCCTGGCTGTATGGTCTGGTCATTTTAAAAGTGGAGTCCTTATCTATGGTTTTTCCACAATTTTTTCCCCTATAATCTGCATTTGGCTGCCAAAGGACAGCTGATGTACTGGTACTGTTGCTCCCACAGTGCCACAGTCATACCTTTTCTTCTATTGCATAACAGAACTCCTCATTAGCACCTCACGACTGCGGGGTCAGGATTTAATTAAAACATTGTAAAGATGTCTTTTGGGGAACTGGACACAAGATTATTCTGAATGCAATGCAGTATTGCAGGAAAAATGTGACTCTGTCTACTTGTGTGTACCCAGGGCACAATTCAGATGACAAATAAAGACTAGCCAAAACATATAGGATCAAGTAGATGATATAGAGTAAGCTTGGTTTCATGAAAATATACATAAGGTGTGCTAATTTCCAGTATGCTTTTATGAGCAGCATTTGATTCAATTTTACTATGAAATAAAAAGATGCTGCCAAAATAAGAGTGCTGAAATCTGAGAAGGGGAAGGAGCAATATCAGTCTACCTACTTGGAATCTTGTTTGAAACACCTTAAAAGATCTCTGATGTCCGGTAAAGGTTGTAAACAGAACTTACTTCCAAAAAATCCTAGGAACATCGTTAGTGACTAATTTACTTTGTTTCATTTTATTATAAAATGCCAGAGTATGAAGTGGAGAAGGACAAACTGCTACCATAGTTATGACTGTGCCTTCACCTAGAAAATTACAAGAACTGTGTTTTCTTCTGTCTCCGGTCCACTCCTGTTAAGTCGGATATGTGGTATCTCCTGCACCCCTGGTTTTGGTTTTTATTCCTGAAAGCCTCGATTCACCCCCAGATAACTTAGATTTCATGCTGCCATAATTCCACTGATTTCAGCTAAATACTGTGGAGTTATTTGGTGGTGATAGAGCAGTAATTAAAAAAAAAAAATCCTGTAAAAGTCTAATGGATCTTTTTTGATTTAAAATAGTTCATTTTAATGATTCCAACTCTTAAGAATTAAAATGATTCAATCAACAGATTGACAACAATGCTTTTGCCACCTTTTTCTGGTCTGTGTATGTGTGAGAGAGGGAGGGGATGGGGTGGGGGCTGTCCCTGAGTTATCTCTTTCCAGCCTGTCTGGGTTCCAGCAGCTAGTTCACTGCCCATAGGATAAGGCACTTTATGGTTTTGAGCCAGAGCTGCAGACTGCCAAGAAGAGAAGGACCTGACACTGCCTGCCATTGTGGCAAATTATGATAACTCTATTGATTTCAGCGGCATCAGGCAGCTTCAGAGCCAGAGAGAATGCCTGGCCTGACACGATTGGCTCCTGTGTGAGGAAGGACAGTTTTATTCTCCCAGCATCCCTGGATGCTGTGTAACAAGGAGTTACACAAAGAAATGCTAAAGGAAAGAGAAGGTGATACATCAGCTCTTTGGGATTGGTGAAGCATTTTGTATGATATTTACTATTTTTCTTAAAGGAAAAATTGGAGAACAGTGTTTCCCTTCTACCCCAAACTAAGGTTCATGGCCAAGTTTTTAAATATACATATTCAAATCAACCATCTAGGAAATTCATAGCATAAGCCAGTCAACCCTCACTAAGCCACATGTCCTCTAGAGGAAAAATCATATCTCTGGGGACAATATTCCATTTATTAGATTCTCAGGGGAAATAAGGGATAAGAACTGTAAAGATGAAGTTGGCAGCCAAGGCTGAGGATAAAGACTCAAAAGAAACCCATCAATTCCAAAGGGAAAGTGCAAATTCCTCTAATAGAACTGTGTCATCTTTACTGGAAGTTGTTTAAACATGACTAAGATTGTGAATGTTTGGCTGTACAACTGTGCCTCTGTTAGAGGCTAAGAGTGGTTTCAGTGGGTCAAATGCCTGACATAATTACTGCCTGGGTTCGGGGTTCTTGGGAGGGCTTTTCTCATCCTTCATACAACTTCTCCCATGCCATGGTGATGAATGGCTACTTCACTTCCTCAGCACCCCCAGTTCTTTGCTCACACCAGCCAAGAGACTTTCTCTACTCCATTGAGTCTGAAGGATTTAAAGTGGAGGCTTTTATCAGAGGTCCACGAAATGCCTTTCTGCTCCCTGCACTTCTTCATAAACCATGACTGGTCTACTTGTCTTTCATCAAGTAAAATTCCATTTCCAGTGCATAGATTCCTTGGGTCTCAAGCAAGTGTGTGTTCTGAACCACTAAAATGCAAATCTCAGCAAGGGACTCATGAGGGTCACGTGACATCTTGCTGTCATTGTCTTCCTTGGGCTTTTCATGCTAATAACTGTAATGGTTTATCCAACACTGTAAGATGTAAATTTGAGTAATAAATATTATATTCACTGCTTGGATTTTGTTTTCTCTTATCTCACCTGTGGCTCATTTTCACAACTTTTTGTTTGTTGTATAAAAGATTCTGCCTCATTTTTTTTCCTTAATATACTGCTGTTCTGGATAATAGGTAATGTTAATTATGTCAGTATACAGAGAAGTAAATTTTTTTTCTTCATATTATACACATTGCTGAACTGCATTTGGCTTGCGTCTAATCAGAAGCTGGTTTTATGTGTTTCTTAAGGAATAATTAAAAAGTGGAGGTTTTCTGTTTGTTTGGTTAATTGGTTTGGTGGGAGGTTTTCAGCAAGCAGCAAGGAAAAATTTTCTCCATCCCACAGGCTGGCTATGAATTCACCTGTACAGGCAATGCTTCTTTATCCAAATTTGTAATTAATTCTATAGACATGTGACATTTACCTATCTGTCTATCCATGCATTTATTCCTTGCCACAATTATTTATATTGCCCTGTTTGAAAAGGTTGCTATGGCATTTAAGTGACACGATATTCTCACTCTGCTGAGAGGGTTTGTTAGTCAAATGTGGTTGGTAGTGTGCATTGCTGTGCAGAATGTGGATGCCTTCTCTACAGCACCCAAGAAGGTCCCATATATTTGATAGTTCATGGTCGTGCTGATTGAAAATAGTTCTAAATTTACTTTCTGAGGTAATCTGTTAATAGTGTTTTCCTCAAGATTTTTCATTTCTGTGGGTTTTCTTGAATTTGCCGCTGATTAGTATGCCAGGGAGTAAACAAGTCATACCTGCCTGGTCTTACCTCCCATCCTTCTGTTCCTCTCTCAGGACAGATTCTTTCCAGTCTCTGCTTCTCCTGTTCCTTTTCTCTGATTTTTGCAGGAGGACAAAGGACATGGAGAGAAAGAGACGGGTGACCACACTTTCTGAGATGAAGAAAAAAAAATCTGCATTTTTTAAATATAATGATGGAATAAAGTGGTTTCTTCTCTGCTTATATAAAGGGAATTTGGGATCCATGTTTTATGACATCTGAATCTTTCTCTGGGAAAGTTGTCTGAAAATTAATATGGTTCTGTCACATGAGTAAGTTTTGTTTCTAAGTTTGTTGGTTTATTTGTTTTTTGGTTTTTTTTTAATTAGAATGTGACATGACATTTGAAGTCTAAATGACCATCAAAAGGCCCAACTGGCTCCATTTACACTTCTGATGCTCAAGGGACCAAACTAACTGAGAAAGTCACCTAAGTCCTGAAATGTGTAACTGAAGCCACACACATTTGAAACCTCAGCTCTTGGTGTCTCCAGGTGATCAGCAAAGTTTCACCACATGACATACAGTTAAAGAAACTCCAATACCTAGAGAATGAGACCAGGTGCTTTCTCTAGATGCTTTTGATGCTTCTAATGCATTTACCACTGCAAAAATCCACTCTCAGCAGTGAAACATGGAGTAAGAGTTTGCTTAATTTTCTTTAATGTTTAAACTTTTATAACTTTCATGGAAAAAAACCCTGAAGAAATATACCAAATAAATAATGTTGAATGTCATTACCATTATTTTATTGCCAATAAAATGCTTTTATTGTACAATAAGGCAGTGATAAAACTACTAGAATATCAGTCAGACATAAAAGATTAAATAAAAGAGCGTCTGATTTTGGCCAAGGACAGGTTAATTTTTTGTAGCAGCCACACAGAGGTAGAGCCTGGAACGGTGTGGGTGTGGCCAAGGCTCTAATGTTATTCCATACCATCTTAAGTCATTGCCAGGAGCTGAGGGGAAAGGGACTCTTTTGCTTTCTGGAAAAGAGAGGGTTTCTTTACAGTCAGGGGAAAGCATGGTAAGCAAAGGGTCTGCCCATCATTTTTTTCCATCATCCCGGGTTTGGTGAGCATTTTGTATGCAAATTACCCTCTCTTTGTACGTTTTTGTTCCTAGTATGTTGCTGTTACTGTTGGTTTTCTTACCTCATTGCTGTTTCCAGTAAATTGTTCCTATCTCAGGCCAGGATTCCCTGATTTAATACTACACCTAACAGAAAAACAAACCAGGAGCCGCTCCCCTCCCACATTTCAGTTACTTTTTGCACAGTGACACAATTTGATTTTGAGCAACAATGGGCAGTGCTTTCACACCCACATAGTCAAAGCTAGGCTACAGCATGGTGGTCAGGGCACTCTCCAGCCAACTGCAGAGTGAAATGCTGTCATCTTCCAGCCTCTCATCCAGCATGCAAATAGTATTTTGTACTGCTGGAAATGCTGTGTTTTAAGATGAATTTAGGGTTTCTAACAGGTACAGTGTGAAATCTTATCACCCCGCTCCCGTGTGCCTGAGGAATAGGCCCTGAGCTGCTCTAATCTGCACGCCGTGCCCTGGGCATGAGTAGGCTCCAAAGTAGGAGCCATGGGAGACTGCTCCATGGAGTGACAGTGCCTGCTGGTTAGGGGTTTTCCAGAATCAGAGGGACTGCATCACTTTGCGTCACCCTGGGGCAAGGGAGGAAGACTGGTGTTTGCTCTACTCCCAAGGTGAGGTGAAACTCTTGAGAGAGCAGAATTGACTTGACTTCTTCTTGTCTATTCATATAACATGGAACTGGACTTTGTCTGTCAGTACTTGTAGATCTCTCAGCCAGAGCCATATACCTTTGCATTCTACACAGATACTCTGAGTTTATGTGGATAAAAGCTCCCTAAGGGGGGACCATGGCCCAGATCCGATAAAATATTCAGGTTTCTCACTTCCCACTTAAATCAATGATCAGCTATTAACTGCCAAGCATTTCAGGAATACTCCTAATGCCATGGAAAGATCAAAGAAGAACAAGACCTTAACTTGGTAGTGAGATATTTGTACAAGGAATGAGGTATTTCCAGAGACCAAGACATATACAATGTAGAAAAATAGAGCAATAGAAAGAAAAGAGCCATAAATTAGATTTTGTAATTAAGGAGTTCTGTGTATCCAGAGTATTGTCTGTGTGGACAATAATTAGAAGAAGAATGAGAACAAGATAAATCAAGAGAAATATTACTTCTGGTTTAGTTCAATTATATCATTCTTGCATTACCACAAAAAATTATTCTGAATGTGGATTATCAGAAGTGTTAATTTACATTAAAGCACCAACACAGCAGCACCAATGGCAAAAACAGCAAAAATTTTCATCTCAGATTGTTTTGAGAAACGACATAAAATACTGTAAAAACTGATGTGGCTGAGATTACCCAAGTATACTTGGAGGAAGCAGGAAAGAAGGTGATCTGAGGAATAATATCAGAGATTTGAAGTTTATCAAAAATGAGAAGTTTCTAGAGAAAAAAATTGGAAGATTGAGGAAATAAGAGACATAAAAGGCATGGGAGAATAGGATTTGAGGTATGTTGAAGTCACCTGAGAGAGCCAGAAGCGTGAAATATTTGACAATTATGAAATTACTAAGGTTTTGTGGTTTTTGGGTGGGTATTTTTGGTTTTTGTTCTGTTTTGTTTTGTTTTGTTTTGGTTTGGTTTTTTTGTGGACTGCTAGAGAGGTTTTGGAAAGAGTCTAGGGTAGAAGTGGAGGAATGGACTTCTGATGTGTACTGCAAGAAGAATATTCAATAAAGCTGAAGGGGAAAAGGAGAGGGTAATGAGAAGGTGGGGAGTGAAGAAGCAGAGTCAAGACTATTTTTTCTTTTTTTCCCTAAGACTTACTGAGGAAAAGGAGTCAGAAGAGACTAAGCTGCTGAGGACTAAGCTACAGAAAGGTTATATAAGAGTTTGTGTCATGAAGTGAAGCATCTGTGGCAAGGAGATGGGCTGTAAGAGCAGAGGAAGCATCAGCATTTGGCTGAGAGCTGTATTTGGCTAAGAGGAGTAAAGTGGATGGTCCTTTCCATGGGCAAGAGGAGTTATGAAGGAGCTACAAATGTGGTAAAAACATAAGGGAACAATACATAAAGTTGAAGATCAAGAAAGCTCATTGATACTGAAGTTGACATCTCAGACGAAAGATAGAGATGTAAGGAACCAGGAGAATCCACAGCTAAAATTAGAGGGCAAGCCTGATGGAGAGGAATTGAAGGGATAAGAGATGGCAAGAAGGGTTGAGATGAAAAGAAGTATCAGCTAGAGTGTTGTATAGAGGATAAAGAATGAGAAAGGGAAAGAGGAAAGGCTTAGAGGGAAGGTCAAACTTTTCCACCATAGCCAAAACCAGGAAGGGGAGAGGGAGAAAAGCCTTCTCTAAGTGAAGGTAGCTGCAGACAACAGACAGAGACTTAATCTTTGCCAGAAGGAGGTTTTAATAGCTCCTGATGGAAAATTGGGAAAGCCTGCTTCCTCAGCTCCCAGAGGGTAAAGTAAGGGAGGGAGACAGAATAAACTTAACAGTATCTGTGAAGAACTTAGATACAAGGGGATAGTAATGTGCCATAAGGAAAGAAGGTAGATTATAATCCTAAAGATTTTATTTTCAAAACCTCATTAATCATATTCACAGCAAAGCTGTGAGAGATCAAAGCATAGAAAGAAGATTTCAGGAGACACTACTTTAAGATATACCTGCCAGGATCCAGCTCTTAGAAAATCATTTTAATTTCCCCTGATCTCGTCTGGATAGGGTTCAAAAGCTATTTAAATCTTGTTTTGGCCTTCTGCCTTCATAACTGTTTATTTCCTATGACTTTTATCCAACTCAAACTTCCGGGGCTATTTCACTGAGCTGTTTAAAATTTAGCTGAGGCATTCTGTCTTTCTTAGACCAATATCTTAAACGACTGGAACTCTATAATGGTATGAACCTTTCTGTGATAAGTTAAAAAAAAATGGTGATGCTGGTTGCTTACTAAAAGCCTAGCGTCAGGCAAGGCAGTCCAACTTATAGACAACCTTCTAACAGCTTACAAAAGACAGGATCTTCTATCTTGGAAGTTTTTGATACAGTTCCACATGTTGTTTTCATCTAAAATCAAGACTAAAAAGTAAAAGTTAGAAACATCATACAGCAATAATGTTTTGTGAAAATTTTTGTTGTAACTCAAATTTTCAAAACATTAACCTCTACTTAGTCACAAATTTACCTCCAAAACTGAATTAATGTCTCTGGAGCCCTTCAGGTACAGCAGTGCATCTGCTGCAGATGACACCTCACAGCTTCAGGGAAGGGATGCCATGGTAGGGAATTGTTGGTACATCACAGCAGTTATATGGAAAACCCAAGGCTGTTTGAACATAGAAGGGCCTTCTAAACACAGCAAAATATTTTTCTGTAGGGGTTTGTGGAAACAGTGTTTTTTCTAGGTGATCTTTCCTGGATAGCTTTACCTCAGAGACATTTTTACTCAAGAAAGAGCATTGCTTCCTGTGTTGGCTTGGCTCACCTCAGCCAGGGCTGGGTGGCAGAGGAGGGCCTTGCATCAGGGTCCTTGGGGCTCCAGTGGACTTGGAAGCACCTGGTCCATTTTACTTAGAACTAGAGTAGGAAATTAGAGGTGACCAAGAAAATATCTGTGCCCTTTAGTTTTTTCCTTTTTTTTTTTTTTTTTTTAGTATATAAAAAAAAGCCCTGAAAAGTAATTTCATTTTTCAACTCTTTACATTGACGAATCTTTTAAAAATTGTTCATTGAAACCTGTTGTAGACCAGAAGAGAACTAATGAAATGGAGAAGTCAGAAGAATCAAGTGAAGGGAAGCTGAGGAGAGAAAACACCTCAGGCAGGCAGTTTAAAATTCCAGTGGTGCTTTCCTTAACACCTATTTATCTTTAGTGGATTAACAATTTAGGTAAATGGCACCAGAGTCAAAGAGTTACCACCTCAGTCCCTGCAGTTGTGGAAACAAGTAAGTTCTCAGTGGGCATGTCCACCTGATTGATGATAATGAAACACTCATATCAATTATAAGTTCTGCTGTTTTTTATTTTGGCTGAAATCTGTATAAAGGAACTTTCCTTTTGTCACTGTGTAAGTTTATTGAAGCCAGTGAGTTGGTTTATAATGAACTAGAATGTTCATATGAATGTTATTTGCACCAGCCTGCACCAGCCTAGGAAGCAAAAGATGGCTTTTGGAGAAGGGAGGATGGCTAAGGCAGGATTTCACAGTCGGGGGAGGTTCATCAGAGACTGTCTTGCCATCAGGAATCATGAGCTTACTCTCCACAAGCAAAGGCACAACTTGTGTCCAGGGCTGAGTGCCCCTTCAGCAGTAGTTTAACCACAGACTGACCTAAACCACCCACGAAATCACAGCCTTGTAAACTTTCCTTGGTCTTGGGGTTTTACACGTGGACAAGATCTGAGACCTGAGGTCCCCTGCTAAATAGGAGCAGAACAAGAAAAGGTTTTGCAGTCTTTTTAAGCAAAAGAAGGAGGAGAAAATTCTGCCTCAGGGAAATAAATGTCCATCACTTTATGAGATAAGATTGGTTAGAAATATGCTTAGTGGATCATCTTCATGGCAAGAACTTTCAGAAGAACCTGAGGAGCTCTGCCGCACCTATCTCCTCATCAGGTCAAAAAAGGAGTTCCATATTTTGAGGCTAACTGCAGGTGGTTCTGCACATTGATAGTTTTAAAAAAGGTAGGGTTTGTGATTTCCATCTTAAGTTATGGCATAAAAGTTTGATTTGGTTTTATCCAGATGACAGCTCATGTGGTGAAAGTACCTCCCTGCTAAATCCTGTCTTGAGACAGGGAGCCTGTGTTTATTACAAGAAAGCCACAGAGCTTTCCTTTCTAAGCATAAAAAGCTGTGTCTTTTACCATGCACAAGAATTATTACACAATAAAAACACAGTATAGACAAGGTTTGTAAGTTTTACCAGCTGAAAACTTACTGAAGTGAGCCTCATAGCAGGTACAGGGCTGGTCTTAGTGAATTTACCCTATGGCAAAACTACAGCACTTTGCCTGTGCTGAGCTTTTACCTCTGGTTGCACAGGAATGTTGCCTGGCTGGGGGTGGGTAACAGAAAAGACCGATATAAGGACAGTTTAGGTGAGGCCAGAAGTGTCTCCTCACCTGTTTTATGGGAAATCATGCTGTCTTGGTCTCTGCTACTACTATTGCAGCAGGATTGGGAATTTGTGCCAGATATGCATCAGCAAAATAATCTCGTTGCAACAGGGTTGCAGCTCGGGCAGAGGGAGGGAAAGCCTCCACAAGGGGATTGCTGCTAGCACATACTTGTGTGTGCAGCACGTACATCTGCATTCTTAGACACATTAAAACCAAAAAACCCCGGCACACTGAGAACTTAGTGTGGGCTAAGCCGTAATGCTCGATCTCTGTACAATGCTGTTATCCTATAATTTTGCCTCAGGACAGGCTTAGCCAAGCCTGCATACATTTATCTGTATGAATAGCAAGTATTTCATGGAAAGCAGGAAGCAAACCAGGTGGGCTTGCTGGCCAGGGGACTCATGGTTTTATTTACAAGGAGTGAGTGCATATCGAGTGCCTCGCTCCGTATTCCCTTGCTACTTGCAAGTCCATCTGGTTTTTGCAAAGGCGCTTTCCAGGGTTTGTTGCTGGAATCCTGCATATTGCTGACAACGGGGAGGTCTGGGATGGTGGGCCACAGCGGCTTGAAGTATGTCAGCTTAGCTGCTGTTCACCCGCTACCATGGGTAAATGCACTCAGGAGCCTTCTCCCTCTTTCACTTCTTCACTGTTTTTTTCCCCCTTTTGGTCGTAGACAGAGGAGCCTTTGAAAGCTTTTGATAAACTTATGTAATTGGGTATGTTTTCCAAAGCACGTCTCTGTTCTTTCCGAGGGCTTAGCAAAGAACATTATTCCAATTCTTCTCTAGGCCTTCAAAAGTGCCGATCCTTTCAAACATGTGCAGTGTGAAGGATTACAAATTTGTTTTTCAAAGGACCCCAAATCCCTGCTGCTTTCATCAGTTCCTCTCCAGTTTTCTCCCCTCACCCCAGTCTCATAGCCCCAGCTCTGAGCTGGGGCTCAGGGAGGGATGCTGACACTCCCTCTTATCCTGTCCCTCCACTTCTCTCACTTTTTCTTCTCCTTTCCAGCTCCCCCCACTGCCCATACTCCCCAATTTTTTTTTTTAATTTTTTTTTTTTTAATGAAACAAAAGTGTGGAGAGGCATTGCCATGGCAGCAATGCTGCAGTGGGCCCTCCCCTCTGTGTGCATGCGAGCTCTAAACTTTTAATATAATGGCCTGAAAAGAACAGGAAGGGGACAGCTTGAGGCAGAGAAAAAGAGTGAGGGAGAGTGCAAAAGCAATGAAAAGTGGGACAAAACCATTGGAAATGCATTCAGGCTGACATCACCACCCTTTCCCACAGTGGTCATTCACTTAGGAGGCTCCAGTGTCCATTCACTGTCTTAAAGCTAGCTTTCTAGAGCCCTGGGAGACCATCTTTCCCGGCCTGAATGCCTTTTTTGTTGTGAAACAGTGAACTGTTTCTGAAACCCTGCATAAAGGGCTGAGTAATTCACTGCAGTTGCCAGGAAGTCTGAGCCACTTGTGAGCTAACAATAGTTAACTTTATCTGCCGCCCGAGCCCCCCTTCCAGCTGTAGGTCCTGAATTCTAATAAGGGCTTTACTCATGCCTCTGAGGTTATGGTAATATTTTATACATCTTTTTTCATTAAGACACAGTCATAGCTACTGTTGAGGCACCGGAGGCAAGTGCTGTCAAATGATGTGGGGTGGGGGGGAAAGGAGGGAAAAGAAAGAAAATAGCTTTTTACATCAGGCAGGCAGTTTGGTCATTTTATACTAGAAATATAAACTTCGTTTGGGCAAAACCAGGGATCATAATTTTTAAAAATTCACATTACAAACCCTAGAGTCAAGCAAGACATTATGATTGTTTCCTAGCTGTGAAACAACCTCAGCTTTCCATAATTTGGGCTTGCTGGTTTTATTTTTTGCTTTCCCTCTTCTCTGTCCCTGCACTGCGGGCATGATGGTGACAAGTGAGTGAATCATGAAGGAAATAGATGAATTTGTTTGGGTTTCCCTTTTAATCCAGATTTGGATGTTGATGTGCAGAAAAATTCTTCACTGTGACAGCACAGCTGTGTATAAGCAGTGACACAAAACAGTGATTCATGCAGTGGTTCTGCAATGCCGATAACGACAGTGTGTCTTTGAAAGATGTGGATCATGAGTTTTTTTCTTTACCTTCTGAACTAGTTGCTTTCTTGAGAACTGAAAAAATCAAGTGTAAGAGGCGTTCTAAATTGTCCCTTTGGCTTCTAGTGTTTTGAAAAAGAAAAGAAAAATTGTTTATTCCTCACTTTTAAGCAAATGATCTCTCAGAGTGGAATTTATTTCAGAGCATCACTGTGACCATTCCTGTTCAAGGTAAAAGCCAGCACAGCTTGAACAACTCCTCCATGTCTTTGGTGTTTGTGCCTTACTTGCTATGCCTTGAGAGATAGCATTAGAAATGCCTGGATGGAAATAAAAGCACATATTTCAAAGTCCCACACAATACTTTAATAAAGTTTATAAAAAGTGATTGAAAGATGCATGCAGGTTTTGTAAAACTAAACCATAGATATGTTCCTGATGTATTCCCCTATCACAGCAATACCTTTTCTTCATCTGTACTTATGACACCAACTGATGCCAATGGGAGCTGCATGTGTTGTGGATGAGGTCACTGCAGGGTCACTGCATAGTAAATAAGTTGCTTGGCTTTTTGGTTAAGTTCCAGTATTGAATCACTTTCATATCATCTCTCCAAGTGACCTTTACCAGGGGCAGATACCATGCTCTGATGGAGTGACAGATTTGAACTGGCCCTTTTACTGTCTAACAGCAATGAGTTCTGAACTCCACTGTGGGTTTGTCCTGCTGAGAATGAAAAGCTGCTTTTGGCAGGTGGAGGATCATGGGCCATGTGTTGTGTGTGCACACACATAGCTGTGCATACATCTACCCTTTCCCAAAAAACTCTCTTTTTCCCTAATCCAGATGAACTGTGAGAGCAGTCAGATATCAGAACTGACACAGCCCACAGGTAGCAGGCAGAGGGGAGAGTGAGGATGAAGGAGAGACGTTTTACAGAGACTTTTATTAATTGTGAACTAACTGTAAAGTCATCAAAGCTATCCCCATGTTTCTGACAGAAAGCTCTGATCTACTGGTAGTGTGGCTTTCTCTCAGCATGGACTGCTTCTGCTCTTGAGCTGAAACATGTGAGCTGAAGCTGACTGTGTTCATTTTGACAACCTATTTAAATAAAATTAATCTATTTGCTAATCCTTTGCAGGGAGGAAGTATAAATTAGAGGGACTAAGAGCATATGATGGAGAGAAAAAGAATCCAGCTTTCTAATTTACAGTGACCTTCAGGATTCACCATAAATCTTTACCATCCACAAATGAACATTTCATTTCATCTCATTCTGGAGATAAGTTTTGAAGCATGAAAAAATCTGTCCACTTTTTTACATGTCCAAATGCAGACCAAGAACTTTTGAAAGTCATGACCTGTGATCTGGACTTAAAATTTGTCCCTTAATATATTAATTTGTCAGATGTGTCTGTATGATGAAATCCCTCTCTAATCATCTCCTCCCTTTCAGAGCAATTTAAATAATCCAAGAAACTACATGCCTGCAAGAGCTATCTACCCACCAAAAAGTTCAATATTGAAGAAACACCATCAAATTTGGATGTGATAGAATACCAGGAAAAAGCCAAAACAAACCCTGTAAAATATACAGTAGCATTCCTGTATTTCAAACTTATAGGCATGACATCTTCTGGAAAAAGATAGTGACTGAGATATTTTTTGAAATTTTGGATAACCAGGTAAAATATTTTACACTCTGTGTTGTGAAACCTCAAAACCTCAGCTGTGGAGTTACCTGGGATGGAATGTCTCCAAGCTTTTGTGTTTTACTTGTGCTTTCAAATTCCATAAATCAGTCTCTTTCATTTCAGTGCCCTACTTGGCCCCTTTTGGCTCCTAATGCATTTTCCCCTGCTTTTAGTGACTTCTTTTTTTCCTATTTCTAAGCCTGGTCTCTCTTTCCTTCTGTTATGGCAGACCTTTCTCTCACTCCCAGAGTTTTTATTATTTAGCAGGATTCTTTATCCTCTTCTGCCACCTGGACTGTGTCTCACTTGTTCTTGCTCACTCCCACTTCAAAGACTTCTTTGTTTCCAAGCCTCTCCTGCTTGGAAAGCTGGCTTTCTGTTTTATTAGAAAGTTCTTACTCAGAAAGCCTCAGCATCCTGTGAAGAACCATCTTAGCTCCTGGTAATGGTGTTCTACAGCCCTGGAACTGCTCAGAGTTACCTTGGAATCCAAAATTCTAGGGAGAACAAACAGCTAACAGCTCACTCAGAGTTCTGCTCTTCTGACAGCCTCTGTCCTGGGAGCAGAGAGGTTGCAAGTTTGCCTTTCCATGAGACTCCGGCGTGACAAGATCCAGTAGCTCTCCACCCATTTGTGGCTTGGGGACAGCATGGAACCCCAGAAGCTGAGCTGTAAGAACAGACTAAATTTTCTGTTCCATCCAACTTCAATGGCTCCCCAGGTTTTTCTACATCTAGCTTGAGAGAAATGGACTCTGAGCCAGAAATGGCAGGGGACCCTTAGCCATAGTACTTGACACTGAGAGCCACAACATTCCTCCTCACTCTCTTCCTCATACAAGGAAAAGCAAGTGTCATGAAAGCTATAAGAGAGTTTTATACACGAATAAAGGAATGTTTCACTCTATGACAGTTCTTATCTAGAACCCCTCTTACAAAGAAAGTTGAGGCAAGAGGAAAGGCCTTTTCTCTTTTTACATCTTTAGAGAGTAAATGTCCTAAAATAAAACTGCACAAGAGACAGTAAAGCCAGTGAAAGTCTCTGTTGTATCCAGCATTAGCATACCAAAGTCACCGGCATGAACTCAGCATGTGGAGTTTGCCTGTTCATTAGCTGGATTGCTCTGTTTTGATGGTGCACTGGTTTAGCACTGATGTAACACCTTCACAGTCAAACACTGTGAGCCTGGTTTGAAAAAGTGTAAGCATTTCCTTCAGGTGGCCAGGCAAGCAAAGCAAAATGAAAGCTGCTGGTGGGTGACAGGAATAAAAATACAGGATAAGAGAGTGCGATATTTCTCAGAGCCACACTGGGAACGCTGCAGGAATCCTAAAGAACACATCCAAGCTGAAAGGAGAGAGGAATAATTTTTGCTGGGAGGTGATGCAAACAATTACTGTGCAAGCACCAAGAGCAGGCCTGCCTCTCATTTTTTGAGGTTTTTTTAATGGCTCAGGGAATAGATTTGGCAACTCTGTTTTCTAGATTTTAACGCTCTGTCTGTGTAACACAACCAGAAAACTTGATGGAAAATGCCACTTAAGAATTGAGCCATTGATCCTTCATTCAGAAACCTGATGTTTGTCCAGCTATTCTCTCAATTCATCTTTGCCAGTGAAGTTTAATTTCAACTGCATGTGTGTCTTTATCGTTTCTGAAGCAGGAAACATTAATCGCTAAATCTGATTGGTCTCACTGCTGCTTACCCCAGGGCAGCTTTTTTAGCTTATGAAAACTAGTGTCAGTTGACATTGTCACCCACATGGCTTGATAACTAAGAGCTGAGGATAGGCTATTTCCATTTTAACTAGACAATAAAGCAGAGAAGCTGATAAACGCTGAGGTAGGGCAGATTTCAGCAGGGAGGTTTTATGAAATGGAGTTTCTCATACCCTCATACTCACCCTATCACTGGAAATGGAGCTGCCTATGCTTATCCTTTTAATGTTTTTATTAAGAGATATCAGCAAAGCATGGGAGAAGACTGTGCAGCCAACTGAGAAAATTAAGGGGGAAAAGGCTTATTGTTATATAAATGACCTTTCCCCCTAGTTTTGCAGAGCTGCTCTTGATCCTTTCAAAGCAGTCTCCCTTGGAGAAAAGAAGATGCTGTTGGCTGGAATCATACAAATAAGAAATTACAACAGTTAGTCTTTTATGTTAATATTTTAGTCCATTAATGCTATTATTACTTATCTAGCACAAATTGAATGCTAGAAGCTTTTCAGATAGCAAACTCCATGCGCCAGTGTATAGTGTACGGGTGATATATGCAAGAGGGTGCATGAGTTGGCATCTAATTAGGTGCTGGCATGTACCTGAGGAGATGGGCACTTGGCTCCTAGCTCAGCAGCATGGGGTAGGCCAGACTAAACGAGCTTTTTAAAGATGCTCCGCTCTCAACTTTGAGGTATAAGGCCTGATCTCTTCTCGGTGTGCTACTTTTCCTGCTGGTAAAACAGAAGCCACTGTGCTTTGTCGCTGTGTCTTTAGATTTCAGAAGGTGTCATGAAATGTAACTTCCCATGTAGATAAGGACTACTTAGCATACTGGGACATGCTCTCATTAAAGCCCTTCGTGCACTACTACAGCATGATACCTCAATAAATGCATTTCTTTCTCTGCCAGAACACCTTTTCATTTTCTGTACTCAGCTCCACAAACAAGCACTGAAATTTCACTTGTATTTTTAATGAGATTGCTCCCTACCTTCTTTTAAATTTTTTTTTAATTTGAAGAATGAATAATTTAAATTAAACAGAAATGGAAAGGGTCAATACAAGTATAGGGGCAAGGCTTACAACGATTAGGATGAAGTTTATTGTAATTTCCCCTCATGTGCTTCCTAGGAGAGAAGTATGAATGGAAAATCAGGCAGAGTTGATTCCTGATTTCTCTGGTTACCACTAGGAAAAATTCATTACACCTAATTGCCTAAGCAATTGCCTAAGCAGGTAATACCTTCTGCTCTCAATAGACAGAATTTTCTAAGCTAATGCACTCACCTCCCCTCTAACAAAATCTCTGAAAACTGGAGATGAATGGTTGACCTGATCCAGCAGGTCTTCACCATTTAGCATGGGAGGACTGAGGTTAAGCACCTCCACAAGGTTACTGCCACACATTCACACTTCAGAGAGACCCCCTTCAACAGAAGGACCAGGTTAAAGACAGGGCAGAAAGGGAGAAGTAGCTGTGTTTCTTCTGAGCCTTCTCACCTGCTCCAGGCATTGCACCTACCAAAACAGAGGTGACACAAGAGCAGCAGGAGTGGATTCCTCTTTGCTTTTTGAGGAGGATCAGGGCTGGTCCTGATGAACTGGAAAGAGGCTTTCCAAGTGCCCTGGGGCACCCTACGGCTTCACAGACAGCAAAATGCTAAATAGGGATGCATTCAATTTTGAGTTTCATGCAGCCATTTCTGAAGCTGAATCCCAGCATGACATTATGCTATAAACTCTAACATTAAAGACTGTGAGACTCAAGGTCCTCTCTATAGGGACAACTGTGGGCAGTCATCTGTCACTCCTATGCCAGTCCCCTTGGAATTAGTTGCTGGCATATTGGGGAACACAGGCTGGGTGGTCAGTGGCCCTGACCACGCCACCTCTATAGAGTTCTAGGAGATACAGGCATATAAACATAGAGCCTGTGCTTAAACTGAACACCTCTCAAGTCTTTGGGTATATGGTGCAATTCAGGGTTTGGTTCAGCTCAAATGAACAAACAAACAAACATGTTTGGTTTGGAACTCCTACCTATGCCTGAACAATATTATAATTTTGGCCCAGTAGCTCTGACTGCAAACTAGGATAGTTTAGGAAGGATAGTCTTCCTTTATACGCAGGCTGACGCCTGTGTGTACACACAAGCAAATGCAGAAAAGCCTCTGGGGAAGGTGAGCAGTCAAGTGCGGAATTCTGCATGTTGAGGGCCCACACAGAGCCCAGCTGATGAATAAATAAAGGATTGCTGGCTTATGACTGTGCCAATTTCTTAACCTTTGGGATCATTAACGACTTCTCTCTTCCACTGGAAAAAAAAAAAAAAAAAAAAGCCAGCGGTTCCTGTATTTTTCTGAGACACAAGCAAAGCATTTAGCACCACAAATAAGCTCATAATTTGACAGGCAAAATGCCCGGAAAAGTGAAAGCAGATTTGTCCCTCCAAGTCCCTGAATATCTTAGTGATCCTTTACTTGGTTTTGAAGCGCTGTTTCCTTTTTGTTTAATCACAGGTTTGGGTCAAGCCACTCTTCAAAATATCATGCCCTGTCCATGTGCATTTTCTTAACCTTAAGAATGTTCACAGTTTCCTGCTTTGCCAGCAAAAACAGACACCACACAAAAATGCCTACACATGTCCAGAGCTGTTGCTGAGTAGCTCTCATTTTTAATTTACCTACCATCCATCCATGTATTTTTTTCCTTTACGTGCAAATCCAGCATCCACAGAGTTGGCATAACAAGTATTCAAGAAGCTGTATTTGCTGTGAAACTCAGCAAAGGGAATTAGGTACAGTATGTGAACAATAACTTTATAAAGAGCTGAGGCAGCCAGGCAGAATGTTCAAGCCTCTTGAAAATGAAGTAATGCTGTGTCTTTCCCAAGAGACTTCCAGCCAAGGAGCCCAAAAGATTCTCAAAAGGGCCGAGGAAGCAGGTGGCACCCTGGGACAAGGTCTGCCTGCCTCAGGTTCCTTGTTGAAGATAAGCCTTTGGGTGCTCTCTTGGAACTGGTCTGAGAGGATTATTGTACATCCCCAGCCTCTCTGAAGGACCAGACTTCCCTGTCACACATAACCATCCACTCCTGGCTAAACAAGATGCTTCAGCACATTGGGTTTCCAAGGGCTTACATTATCTGGAGAGGTGGTTCAGGAAGGACAGTAAAGGAGCATGAGGCTTTGCTGCCTTGCTGTGTGGCTGCTGCTCTATCAGAGAAAGTTGCATTTGCATCAAGTCACGGTAAGTAGAGGGAGGGTGGAAGGGAGAAATTCTGACTCAGTATGGGGACAAAAAGAGCAATGTGAGAGTGGTTCAACACTGAAGCAAATGCCCACCAAGGCTTTGCACTTTCCATTCTTTGACAGCCAAAACTCAACTGGACAGGCTTCAGCAACTTGCTTTAAGTTTAAATTTAGCCATGCTTGAGTGGGGTTTGGACTGGAAACCTCCAAGCCCCATACAAACTAAACTGTGCCATGATTCTATGAGAGAAAAGGACAAGATGACCCTCCCCTTTCCACCCCACNNNNCCCCTCCTCTCCTCCCCTCCCATCTCCTCTCCCCACCTCCTCCCTCCCTATACATCTTTTGGATTAGCGTTTTGCTATTTTCTGCTATAGAGGAAAGTTTTGAAGGTAACTCATCACTCCACATACACATCTGATTTTGAGGAGAAACCTACATCCCAGTAGCAATTTTATGCAAAGTTTTCAAAATTAGATGACTTACTGAAGACCATGCAGTACATTGGCAGCAGAAGGTGACTCTGACCTGGTAGTCTGAGCACTAATGGTTTGTAGCCAGATGATTCACACTTCCTTCTGTCCCTCTGTGGAAAGGAGAAGAACATTTCCCTGAGCAGCCTCTGTGAGGAGCCTGTCACAATGGTGAAATTCCAGTTGTGATTATCCTGTGTAAACCACCTGAAATCCACATGTAAAGGGGCAAAAAATGAACCTTAAAAGTAACCTCTACCAATCACATTAAAGGGAGAATAACGGCATATTTAATTTTGTTTAATAGTCATCAGGGAAAGAACGGACTCCAGTCTTTTCCGTTAATGTTTAGTAAAAACTTTATTAATTTTCTTTAATAAAGGTTTTAACGTCTCACTTACACCTACTTCTTGGATTCCAGATGAACTCATCTTCTTTGTTACCAACCTTTGCATTTGGATCTGGGATTCTTTTTTATTTTTTTTTTTCAGCTGTTTTTTTGTCGTCTTCTTGCCAGTAAATTCTAGAGAAGTTTTCAGGCTGCAGGACATCGCTGCAGTCGGGATGGTTGTAAGAGTGAGAGCTGCATGCTGGTTGAGTTGCGAGCAGATGCGGAGCTGTTTCCCCTGCAGCCCTCGGGAGCCCCCCAGGCTGCTCGCACGTCCCACTCGATGCAGAGCGGTAGCCTGCAGCACCGCGCCATAATTCATTCATCAATTAATCGCGCCCATAATGAGACGGACGCATGGCTGAGGTGACTGCTGCAGGAGTGCTTTAGGGAGTAAACACAAAGCCAAACCCGGCTGCCACGCAGCCACAGCCTCACGAACGGGGCACTCGCCCTGCGGCGATGCCCGTGTGCTTTCTGCGTCCCGGCTTGTGACAAGCGCATCCGAAAGGGCAGAGAGGGAGGAGCGGCGGGGCTGGGGCTGCCCGGAGCCGGTCCTGCTTCCCCAAAAAGATTTTCTTGAAGTGAAGGATAAGCACCTCATGATGGGGCACCGGAGGTAGAGGGAGAGTGGAAGGGAGAATTTTTTTTGACCGGTGTTAATTGTATTTTGTATTGCAGAAGAATTTGTAAGCGTCTTCTTGCCGCTCAGGATTTTCATTTTTTTCTCCTTCCTTGAAGTGGTGAAATTTCCTGAATTGTGAAAAACACAGGTCCTTACTCAGGTTTTCAGGTCAGCAAGAAATTCGTGATCGTCTAAGATGAAATTGCTGTGACTTTTCCTGGGATTAGTTTGTGATATGCCACATTCAGAGAATGCATCGCCTGCACCTTTGAAGCTGGAAGATGAAGTCGAGGGAATAGTTCCAGATTTGCCTGCATGTAACAGTGGCTTATTTGGCCAAAAGCTTGTCATAAAAGAAATCACAAATGATTTCTGAAGTCGATTGTATTATTCTGTCACACAGAAAAGGGAAACTACAGGCTCATTTCTCTTTCACTAGATGTGATTAATTCCCATTGATTTAATCACTGGTGGAATGTGTGTCAGGTGGGGATAGAGTGGGACAGGGAGGAGAAAGGACTCAATAGCAGGCAGCCATTTATGATTATCTCTAATCATAAGTTTTCCTCACTGGAAGTCACTAAAAGGCCTTGGCTACAGGATAATATTCACACACCTTTTTTTTCCTGCTGTAAACAACAAAACATTTTATGTACAGAGTAGGGAATATAGATTGTTATGTCAGGACTCCAGATTACTTCACTGCTTATGGTAAAATGCTGCAAATCTGGATTTGAGAGGTGGCTGGTATCATGCTGCAGGGTCTTGATACAGCAAACAAATCTCTGTGAAAATGGAGACACCTTCCCTGTGACAGGAGTGCCACTGCCTACACAGCTATTGGCAGTTTGCAAACCCTGTGTAATCGGTCATGGGGATAAAGGACAGAAATATTTCTAGATGCAGCACTCTCCTGCTGATTTCAGGATCGTCCTACAAAGTAATATGACCAGCCTCACCAATTCAGCCCTTGCATGTTCCCTTCTTCTTGAGAACTTGCCTTTCTTCAAAAAAAGAACAGTATCTGTCAAGGACAGCTAATCCCTATTGCTTGCTCTCAGGGGGTCCTTTCATGTGGCAAGAAAAGACCACAGCTTAGCTGAGTGAAAGTGGGCTGATGTTCTAATTTTGTTCTTCTACTTTTCTTTTGTTTTACAATCTATTTAGGATTAGAAATGTACTTAGAAGATATAATTCTCTTGAAATGGAGTTTCTGTCAAAAAACCCCCAAAAATGTCATGACAAGGAACAATCTTAAAAAGTTTGAAACTTCTTGTTTCAGCAGTCTTTAATGGAATAGTGCTTAAAAAAATAGCCCATGAAATTGCTTTGTTTTGACATTTACCAAATGAAACTTCTGGACCTTTTGTGTCAAAATGGCATATTTAATTTCAAAAGTGACCTAAATGAGAAGGAAACAAAGTTTAACAAGAGAACTAAACACCTGGAGAATGAAGCATACATTTCATTTTGGGTTGAATAGTTTAGTCTGAATTACTCCATCAAGAAACTCAAAATAATTTACTGTAATGAGAATGGCATTTTCCTGATTTGTCAACAGAACAAAAATAATAAAACCGTCTCTTATACATCTCAGCTTTAAACTAAGGACAAAATAAACATTCTTTATTTGATTTGCAGCAGCAGCAGAACATGGCAACATAGCAAAAGAGCTGCCTCAGATGCTTCTAATTTCTGTGGTGAGTGGGAGCAGGTCAGTTGCAAAAACACGACAGCTTACCCAGCCCCATAGCTTTCGGTGATGTGAGAACTATAGCTGCAGATAGTGAAGCTAACATTAATGAATTAGTCTACAACTAAATTTCTGAGACAAGAGGCACTACCAATGGCCACCAAATCTTTTCAGCTGTTGTCTTCCTCCAGTGAAACATAGCCCTAAGAAATTTAATTTTGTTGCTGAAGCGCTGCATTACTGACCTTGTCGCCTCAGCTTCCTTGGAGCTCTTACCACATGCTCCTCTCAGTGCTGTGGCTGCTGCCCGTGTGCAACAAGCCTGGGGGCTAAAAATACCCATTAAAAATGCTACAGCATAGCAGCAGCATTTTTTTCTCAGTATGAAATCCCTCCATGTGGATTGTGTTACCATCCCACCTCAGCTAGCACATGCTGTCTGGGATTAACTGGCCCATGAAACTCATGGACCAGTGCAAACCCAGTTCTGAGCCATGATCCAGAGCTCCCTTTGAGGGCATTTGGGAGGTTCAGATATGCTTTTCTCAGGTACCTCTTCTGGGGTTATTCCTCACAGGAGTCGGCATCTATTTTACTTCCCCTCTTCAGGTACAGTCCAGACTTGGCGAGAGGCAGCCATCAGTGTCCCCCTCCCCAGTCACCGCAGTGACTTCCCCTTCAGCCTCCCTGGCATTTGAGCTCTGTTGTTGTTCCCCTGCTTAGTGCTGTCACACAAACTTTCATATGAAGACTTTCCTCCTTCTCTTTGGAAGCCTTTCGCATCTTTGAAGGGATGGGAAGGGGATTTGGTGAGGCAGAAGTATGTAGATAGAGCAGGGGACAAGTGTGTAGGAAACTTAACTCTCTGTAGGTTATCCCATCCAGACACTTTGTCACTCCAGACACCTTGTCACACTTTGTTACTCTTTACCCCATAAATCTGGTCTAGTCTTACCAGCGAGAGTAGAGGTTCCTTCTATATCTGTGCATGAGGTCAACATTTGTAATGTAATCTGTCCTTGCCATTGTGTGTGTGTGTGTATAAAACTAGCCTATAGATGCTTATAGACTAATGAAGCTCAGCAACTCTGTGAAATTAGGAAAATACATGTCACTGTAGTAGCTTGAAAAGAAAAAGTGATGGAAGGCTTAGCCCTTTCAGGCTATCCTTTCTTGTTGCAACAGTTTGTGCAAACTGGATGGCAGAAGGGACTGGGTGACAAGAAGTTCGTGATGAGGTATGGGGCCCTTCAGCCTTGGCTGTCTGGTTGAGGTGTCACTCCATCCAGCAGTGCCTGCAGCTTTCTTCCATCAAGTGCAGTTTTTTATTTGTTTTATTTCTTCTGGAGAGAGACCCTTCACAAACTGTTAGACCCTCTGTTCTGAGCTGAGGTTCCCTTTAGAAAGAAGTTTGTCAATAGAGTATGGGAAAGATGGTATTTCCTTCTTTTTTGTAGTGAAGGGCCAAGGTAAACTGGCACCAAGGGCACAGCTTCAATGCCCCTGCCCTGTGCAGTGAGGGCTTTGGGATCCTGGGTATACTTGCAGCATGTTCCATGGACACTATCACTGGGTGTATAAAAGAGCAGTTTATTACAGCAAAAGCTCTGCTGATAGCTTGGTGCCCGCAGTGAACTCACAAGGATGGCTGGATTATTAAGGGATGTAAAAAGAGCCCTTTAGAAGTGTCACTCCTACACACTAGGGTACAGCAGGAGGTGCACAACGGCGGTCTGTGTGTCTCTCACAGCAGGGACTATTGGCACAATGGCTTCTGTTTTTGCTGCCTGTTCAGTATTATTTGTTTTATGTTGATACTGTCAATGCACTTAAAGAGATTATATATTTTTCCCATGGCATAAACAAAATGACTTGCATTTTGCAAGGAGAGTAATGGTAATGAGAACTCAGGCTTCAAGGGGAAATGATAGTAAGGTTGACAGCAAGGAGAAATAAATCTTGTACATTCAACTTAGCCTGAGCTGACTGTCATTTCCTTAAATAAATTAATAAAGTCAAGTCCCCATGTTCTTACCTTATGAGGATGGGGAGAAGAGGGAATGAGCTGTGACCTTGTAGCATGCAGTGTTTTTAGTAGGTGATCTCTTACCATTAGCTTGAACCAAGCTTCAAACAAGACATGAGTTTGGTGGCTCTCCTCAGACCTATGTCAAACCTTTGCCCTTCCCCTTCCATCTACTACCTTGCAGCAGCCCAGAGCTAGACATGATTACAGAGACAGAGGATGATGTAAGGACTCTTCTGAAGCCAGCTGGGCTTAACAAGTCACTTGAGAAACATCTTCAGCCCTTCTCCCCTACCTGCTGTCACCCCTCCCACCCTTGCTTAAGTGTGTAGCCACGAGCTAGACTGAAATGGGGAGGGGGAGTCCTGCTATTAATAACTCTGAATCACTGCTCCCTGGAAGATGCTGAGCATTTGTTTATCCTTTGTTCCCAGGGGACAACATACTGTATGTTACAGCCATTTGCTGGTTTGGTTTTTTTCCCCACCCAAATACAGAAAAGTGGCAGCTGAGCCGCTGTATGAGAATAGCATTAAAATGTGTAATGCACCATAAATAAACAGAAATAGACAGCCAGGAAGCTGTGGTAATCACTGCTTTGATGTAGCATGAATTATGATGTGTGTATATATGTGAGCGAGTGTGCGGGGGCGGGGTTTCAGGGTTTCATGTTACTGGCTGTGCTTGTTTTGACTCAGCTGCTGTTGCTCTGGGAAGAGAGCGAAGCCAGCCTGTCATTTACCTATCTCCACCTTCGCACTGACAGCTGTGTATGTCCCTTGACTCAGAGGAAAGGGCTCTCATCCTGCACTGCCTGTTCCCTTGGGAGTCCCTCCCTCTGCCTCCTCCTATCCCTTTTGCCCCGGTAGCAGGGCAGAACGGGTAATCCTGGCTGTCTCCCAGGACCGGGTCACTCCTCCTGCAACCTAGAGAGGATCCTCTTACATCCTGGGCTTCAACAACACCTTCCAGGAGTAGCTGATTTATGTTTCTTGGGTCTACATTAGGCTGTTCGGTTTTTTTCCTTGCTGATTTCCTGCTGCTTTAGTGAAAAAGGCAATGGTTGTGTTAGCACAGACAGGTGAGGTTATTAACAACTCGGTGTCATGCTTCCCTCAAGACACCGAAATTAAAAAGGTGTCTGTTGCAGCCTAGTGCTCTGAGATCACTAATATACACACAGTAGGTGGAGAGGAAAGACAGCAGAAAAAAAAATGTAGCACCGGCGTCTCCTTGTTGATTATCTCCTATCAGCTTCCCAGGGACTCCTTTAGCTGGCACAGCAAGCTGCTTGTTTGGAATTATCTCCTGCCCATCCCTGCTACAGCAGCAAGACAGCTTATTAAAACAGCCTAGCTTTCTTTTCGTGCTCTTCGCATTACTTTTTTACCTGGAGCCAATAGCCTCCCTCTGAAAAACTTGTTTGGTCTGAATAGCCACAAATGAGTCTAACAGTGCTTAAGTGCCGCTCGGGTTCAATGA
>VXBQ01000450.1:480052-535132 GCA_013400175.1 Phainopepla nitens | reverse complement strand
CGCCCTCATCCCGCCCGCCCGGCTCGGCTCCGGCCGCTGCGCTCCGCCCGAGGCTCAAAACACCAACTAAAACCCTCATTCTTTCGTGCTAGAAGCGCCATTTCCTAGCTGGGGTGAGGCAGGGAAAGCGCAGGCCTTGGCTCTGCTGAGAGGCAGTTGTCTCGAGCAGGAAAAATGTTTAAGAGCCCAGAAAACTGGGTGCGCTTAAATTCCTAAAAATTTTTCAGCCGAGCCAGTCAAGTCTGACAGGTTTAGATAGTCCTAATGAACTGCTGAGCATGGGCAAAATTTTCTTGCAGGAGTGATATACTGACGTAACCAAAGACCGTGCAGAAACTATCCGAGTGAAGGAGTGATTTTTTAGCTAGACAGTTTCAATGGGAATTTGGTGTCTGCATATCTCCAAGCATCCAGAGGTGTAGTTTTCTCATTTTTGTCACTTAATATATTTACACTTTATGGTAGTGAGGAGGAAAGGTTGTACACTGAGGTCTTTCTACATATAGGGGCTGCAATACATAAAAGCAAGAGGCAGCCCTGCAATTTTTCCCCGAGGAATAAAGGTGCACCTTGTTGAGCTGAGTTAATGCTGTAACTAATCTCTCCCTGAACTCAGCAAGGAACTGAGGGATGTGCTTAACTTTATTCACAAACTTTAAGAAGTTTGTGAAACAGATGAAGCCTTGTTGCTGTGTGGCATAGCTGCACACTAATGGATGCATTAAAAAATGCTGTCACAGCGCACCTATATTGCCACACATGGTAATTAGTCAAATTGCAAGACAATTATCATTCCAATGCTGAGATTGCTGACTTGCACTTGCTTCACAAATGCTGGAGACACCTTCCTCATTCAGAACTAGCAGCCCTAATTCTGTGTTATGTTGTAGCTCCGTTGCCCTCCAGCAACACAAAAGGCCTGAAGAGGCTAGAAATAGCCTCTGGAGAGCAGTCTCTGACATAAGATGTTCATCCCAGCCCATCTGTTGGCATACCACAGCTCCTCAACACTAGCTCACTCCTACTGTCTCACAAACCTCTGCCTGGGGCCCTTGGTGGAAAGGGGCAATGTGTTTGACACGTACAAGCGGAGAGCACTGCCGAGCAGTAGCTCAAAAGCAGCTTATGGTCCTAGGGGCTAAATTAAACTCAGTTCAGGAGACAATACTAATTCATGAAGCTCCCCTTCCCTCACTCCTATCCTCCAAATAGCATCTCCTCCTCCCCTTCTGTTCACTGTCTGTCCCCGAGGAGATCCTTGCTAGCTCTTTTTCCTGCAGAGAGGTTGAGTTGGAGCAGGGGGATGGTGCAGAACTAGGCAAGGAGCCAGTAATGGTGTATTTTGGAAACGGTGGTGAGTGGGAGAGGGAAGGGAAAAACAGACTGTGTCTCCTTCATCTCAGTGAGCATCTCCATGCACAGAGAAGCTCATGGTGAGCCAGTCGCTGTTTCTGGAGACAGCACAGTAAAGGGAATGTCT
Organism: Phainopepla nitens; assembly: GCA_013400175.1. Classification (NCBI taxonomy): domain Eukaryota; kingdom Metazoa; phylum Chordata; class Aves; order Passeriformes; family Bombycillidae; genus Phainopepla; species Phainopepla nitens. The sequence goes on along the minus strand of VXBQ01000450.1, from coordinate 533,652 downwards.
CTGCCTTCATTCCAGTGTGCCAGCTTACAGTGAACAGGCAGAGGCTTTTGGGCAAGAGGTGTGACTCCTTGTGTTTTAGAGCCGCTCCCTGCCTTTCGCTCAGGACAGAAATGCTCTCCTATCTGGCCTTTCAGGTTGCCGGTGTCTCTGTCCTCCAGTGGGAATGGAGCTCTTGGTTCTCTCCCATCGTGGGGCCGTGATGGCCCTGGGCTTTCCAGTGCTGTTGCTGAAGTGTAGAGCAGGTGGTTTCCCCACCATTATTTGCACCTGCCAAGCACCAACGGTTCAGAGAGTGGGTGCCCACTTCTCCTCCTTCATTTGGACATTGCTCTCAGCATAAATCCTACTTCTGTTAGGTACATTTTCAAAACAAAAATTATATGAGCATGAGAAATAGCCACTGCCCTTGACTTAAATTGCTTTTCACTTGTTGTAAAGATAGGACTTGATAAACTAACAATACAAAAATAGCTTCTCCTAAGTCATATCTCTTTTTATATTAACTTTACAGGCTCAAANAATTCTCTGACCTTATGATAATTTCGGTGTCACAGGGCACCAATAAATGCCAAACTGTCTGCCGGTCTGTAACTAGCTGCATAACCACCGCCGAGCGCTGCGGTGCTCGGCCAGCCCGAGGCCAATTAGCGNTACATTTTCAAAACAAAAATTATATGAGCATGAGAAATAGCCACTGCCCTTGACTTAAATTGCTTTTCACTTGTTGTAAAGATAGGACTTGATAAACTAACAATACAAAAATAGCTTCTCCTAAGTCATATCTCTTTTTATATTAACTTTACAGGCTCAAACCACCCAAGAAGAACATGAGGGTTTTAATGTTCTTTCTTGATCAGAGGAAAAGATGAACATAAGGGGATTCTGCAGTACAAGAATTATTTGACAATGCAAGCTTGATATAATAAATTATTCTGCTCATTTCTGTAAATATGTAAAGCATATGTAAACCAGCCCAAATGTCAGTATATTCAGACTTCTTAGAGGTTTGGTTTTTTTTTTTTGCATTGCAGAAGAAAAATACATTTTGCTAAATGAAAAATTATTGACACTTCTGTTCTCACCAGTTGAAATTAATGGAAGGTTGTCATTGTCTTAAATGAAGTGAGCATCACACCATTGCAGTCCTGTTTATTGTCATAAAGTTGTCAAGCTGCCAGTTTCCTGTTGGCATGTTAATGGCTTTTTTTTATGATATTTAAAGCAGATAAATTATTTTATAGTGATTTATTCTATTTTGCAATTAATTGAAGTCATTGAAATATGTTTTATCTTACACTGGGGTTTTATTTTATATGGTGAGGCCATTATATTTCCATTTTTTGTGGTACTTGAAAGCTTTATGTTTGCCCAAAAGATGTAAGTATGGCAGTTAATGACTGGATGCAAATTCTGTGTTATGCTTTCAGTTTATGACATTCAGTCAGTGTCTTTGCTGAGTAGAGGTTTACATTTGAAGGCTTCTTTTTTTTTTTTTTTAATCTTCTGACATATTATTGCTAGGATTTCAGGTAAATCCAATATTTTTACACTCCCCATTTTTTTGTTCTTATTTGCTGTGGTTTTTTTTTTTCATTTTCATGGAATAACAAGAATGAAATGTGTACATAAAACAACGATACATCATAAAACACATCACATTTGCTTGAAGATACTGCTAGCATGAAAATATTAGTAGTTATAAATCCATCTCCAAGATAAATGACTATCTTTCTCTGCATTCAGACAGCTGTTCATTAAAATGGAAGATACTTTTTCTAAATTGTCTAAATTTTAAGGTCATGTATCTCCTTGTAATGGCTTAGTCTTTGAAGGAACATTCTTCCAGTTGTTAAACTAGCTCTCAAAATAAAATCTTTTCTACTGTTTATGTGCATGCAGATGAAATTTGTATTCACAGAGAGAGCTGAACCAGGGTTTATGTTCTTTTTCTCCCCTGAAGATCTACTCTCCAACCTTTGAGATACTTCTTCTTTTGAGGAGTGGAATCACACGTGAATCACAGCAATTGAAAAAGCAGCCAAACCTCCAAATTTCTGGTATTTCTCTGTCCTGCATATTTTACAGTGCTCATTGGGCTCCTGAACTTGACAGAAGCTTGGCCATTTGTACTGTGACTACCTAAATCTAGGACAGCTGGGAAGCATGAAAAATAAGATGTGCTACCCCTTGAATAACTGTTTATAATGTATGGAGGGGAATAGAATACCACTGGCATTGCAACCCTGTTCAGAGGCTTCACAGGGCAAAGAGCTGGGCCTCTGCCTAAGCAAAGGCAGCCCACCTGGTACAACTGAAAGCACTTATGCTGATGCAGGTGTCACAAACACAAAAGCACTCCTAATTCTGGCTGTCAATAGCCTGTCTATAATCAGTCTAGTGTCTGGGTTTTGTTTCCTTAAACAGTGTGGGAGTTTTGTGGTATTTTTATGATAAATATTATTGAATGATAATTTACCCCCAAAAATAAGATTAGAGTTTATTCAGGAATGCTCTTCTATTTAGTGTTTTTTAAATGAACACATAAATTAATAGATAAGCTAGTTAACAACTCCGAAATAAAATTAATTTGTTGATGTAAATTGTTACTCAGCAGGAATTTCAGATCTGCAAAATAGCTGCAGTTTTAGTTGCTGACAGTCACAGAGTTTTAAATAAGTCATTTCCACAAGTTCCATGAAACAGCTTATAGATGTTTTTATTTAATGGTAATATTTTATATTATTCTGATGGTAACATTTGCTCTTCTTTCATAAAACAACTTCTAGGCACCAGACTATGGGGAAAATTGGAAAGAAAAACAGAAAAAAGAAAACACTCTGAAGCACCCACTCATCAGCCCTGTATCATAGGGTTAAAATTCAGAGATGATAATAAACTTTGCTAAAAAAGAACTCAAGTTTAGCCATGCAGCAGAAACTGATGTTTGGACATTGTAGCAAATGGATGATCTCTGAGTTATAGAAATTAAAGGTCAGTCATTCAAATAAGAGTTGTTTTATTTGACTCACATAATTAGTGGCCATTACTACCTATTTCAACTGGTAAATGTTTATTTACTTTTGGATCACATACTCAGAGCAGCACAAAACAATCTCAACACACTGATGTGTCTAGCAGCAGAAGACACCCACACTGAAATCAGAGGTGTCATTGCAGCAAGGGCAGAGACACCTCTGGTGGCGTTAGCCTGGTGCCACTAGAAGGATGCTCTGCATATGGTCCTTAGTGCGTGACAGCTACCTCTGCATGTACTTGTCATTTCTAGGCAGATCTGCCCAATTTATCCCCAACTCCCTGTGCCAAATTGTGCTGCTGCTGCTGCCCAAGCTGGTTTCCTCAGCTCTAGTACAAGTATGTCTGTGCCTGCTGACATCATGACTCTTGGCTCCAAGAACATGCCTGCGGAAACAGAGATGCACCAGCCCTCCCTTTTTAAAATGCTTGTGCAAGATTTGCAAAATTTGTGCAGTAGAGACCACTGATGAAAGATGTTTTCTGCCAATGGAAAGAGTAAACCATAGAAGCATGGATGCAAGTACAGGAACTGCAGCCTCACCTGTGCTCTGGGGAGTGCAGTGACTTCCCTGCTGTCCAGACTAGCTTGCTTAGTGGCTTACCCACTGACAACGTGGTTGTGCAGATCCTTGTTTGTGACGACAGTTCAGTAGCCTCAAATGCGACTGCTTGCATAGAGGATGGGTTTTTCCTGATACACACAGCTGAACTTTAGAAATTGAACAGGATCCATAGTCACATGAGATAGATCCAGTCATATATCCCGTGCATGAAATGGTGTGAACTCAGCTGGTGCTCTTGGCTGGTGGGAACTTTCTATGAGGATGGAAGGGCAAGGCATAGAAATAACTTGTTCTTGATAAAAATGATTATTTGTAATTCATTGTTTTTATTTGATTACCAGTAGAATGTAAGGTGAAATAAACGATTCATAAAACTCATCATCCCTTATCTCTGCAATTCTTTCTTGGGCTTTCTGGTGATATAATTTATGTTTGTTTCTCCATTTACTGCAATTGCCCTTTATCAGAATTCAGGCTATACTTTGCTGGCTGATTCTGATAGCTGGAAGTAATACAAAGAGGATGTTTTTAAAGTAGATTATTACAGGGAAGAGAAAGATTTTCTATTGCCATGATGGTGTTTGCAAAGGGGATCTAAATTTTCTTTCAGACAATACTCTAACTGCTTAATCCTCTCACCTCTATGAATATTTATGAATACAAGAATCCGAGTTACCTTTCCTGTCACCCCATAACCAAACATATTGATAAAGCAATATGAAATGAAAAAACCAGTTTTGACTTGAGAATTTCTCCCCTTGGTAGAGAAGCAGATATGAAAATAAATAATAAGCTGAATAAACTCAACTTAATAAGCTTCAATGTCAGGATCATATCTTCACCTGGTGCTAGGAGGGATGGTATATAGGGTGACAGATGAGCATTCTTTTTTCTTCTGGTCTTAAAAATCTATGAAATCAGATCTCTCAGCTCTGAAAGGTGCAGCACTTATCTCTGAACCAGCCAGAGCTACAGAAAAGCATGTCAGACCAAGTCCTTTCAGGGCACCCTGAAGGACCTGGAGGGAGCTGTGGTAACACCATGGTGGCTCAGTCCATGGGAATACTGCTCGTGTGATACTTGCAGAGTTCAAAGTGGCCTTTGAAGGCAGCACAATGAGAAGCAGTTCTGAGTATTTTGTAAACACTTCCTTCCCCAGCTGCTGCTGGCAGGAGTCCTATGGATTGGGAACTGGTCTGGCTATGAGGGTTCAAGATGAGCAGCTGCCATTGAGAGTGTTTGCATTTACTTGCATCTGAATTTGTTGTTCTGAAAAATATGGAGATGCATCCAAAGCTCAGCCTCCCAGCCTAGGATGAAGAGGGAAGTCAGCCTGGTGTAGGTGGATGGAGCCAGCCACATGCTGGGGAGGAGAGTCTGTGTGGCTCCTGTCCCAGGCTCTGCGCTTAGAGCAAGAACCTCTGGACAGAAGCAGCGCTGGCCACCTCCTTCCTCCTGGCAGGGCACCAATTTGCAGACATTATCCCCAACCAGTAGGAGATGAGCTAAGCCAAATGAAATTTTGCCAGTGCAGGTGATAAAGCACTTTGCTGCTGCAGAACTCATTATGAACCTCACAGCCCTTTCTGGACCTAGGAGATAAACAAGGGAATTCATTAAATGCATTGGTTTATTAAGAGTGACTGACTTACCTTCAAGATTTAGTCTACCTCATTTGCTGCTCATCATAGGTAATAGTAGATGATTAAGGATAAGAGGGCTATCAATTTTCCAGATATTGGGTAAACACCACTGTCTTTGTGTCTTGTCCTAATTATTTAGATTTGTAACTTCTAATTTACAGTGACATACAATATTTTAACTTTTTTTTGCTGTACTTGTTGTTGTTTTCAATTGGCTTGTCAAAAACACAGGAAAGCAATTTTATTTCCAAGAAAAATTCCAATACAGCAAATTTCAAATATTAGTTCACTTTCAGTGCTAGAAATGTCCCTGGAGTTTGAGGTACAAATCCAAGAGTCAATAAATAGCTAGTTGTTGGAGCAACTAACTCAAAACCCCAAAAGGAGGAAAAAAAATTTCTCAGAGCAGTGAATGGATGCTGGGTCAACCTTTAAGTACTTACATCATCTAAGCAGTTACAAAAATATGAAAATAGGTAATGATGATCATGTTAAAGCTGTGAAAATGGAGAACAATATGTAAGTGAAGAGAAATAGTTAAAAGGACTGGGGACAATAATTAAATGCTTAAAAGGCAGCATGTTAAAACAACAGAATAGAGAAGGCTATTAGAAGCAAAATGCTCATTCATTTAAATGTGAAAATCCTGTCCAAACGAGGAAAATAAAAGACAAGTTAAACTCATTCTGCTGAACATAGAACTCTAATGAGGCAAGCCAAAAAAAGATTTCAAAGAGCAACTTCCTACAGGCGTAAAAGTGACTAATAAGAAGTTTCTCAGAAACAGGAAGCCTTTTGGAAAGTCAATGGGCTGAGAGATGATTAAGGTGCTAATAGGATACTCCAGGAAGTAGTGCTATCGTGAGAAAGCTAAATGAATTATTTGCATCAATGTTCTCTTCGGAAGAGGTCATGAAGGTTTCCACACCTGAGCCATTCTTTATAGGTTCAAGCCTGAAGAGCACTCAGAAATCGAACTGTCAACAGAGATTTTCAGAGCAATTCAATAAAATGAGCAGTAGCAGATCTCAAGGTCCAGGTAGCTTTAAACCAAGCATTCTAAAGAAGGTAAAATATGAGACTGCTAAATTACTAATTTCTGAAATAACTCTTGAAAGCAGAGAAATAGAAAGTCGCAAATATTATGCTATTAAAAAAAAAAAAAGAAGTTTAAGGAGCAGAACAGAAAAATTACTGACCAGTAAAATTGATTTCTGTACCAGACAAATTGGTAGAGATCATAGAAAATAGAATTGGTAAACACATCATTTTGTAGAGAGCAAACATGCCTCACAGATCCATTATCATCCTTTGGAGGAGTTAATGAGAATCAGACTAAGGGCATGCTGCCTGATACAGTCGACCTGGGATTTCACAAAGTGATTCACATCACCAAAGACCCTTAAAGGAATTAAACAGTCATGGCATAAAAAGGAGGTCCCCTCACATGGTTTAATACATGACTGAAAGAAAAGTAACAAAGATTAAGGATAAAGTGCCATGCTTACAAAGTGGGAAAATGGGGCCCAGTTGAATCCCACAGGGTCCCTACTGGAACCCATGCTTCTCTGAATTGGATTTGATGCAGGAATGGGTATGAAGCCAGGCTATGCTCCAGCTTTCCAGCTTTCAACTGTTTCTGTGATCAGGAATACAGTTTAATTTGAGTACAGACTGAACAGGTTGGTGCATAGGCCTTTATGACCAGAAGACCATTGCAAGGCTTGTGTTGTTGAGCTATTGTGGGTTCGCAAGCAGGCTTGAAGAGAAAGGAAGATACTCTTTCTTTCTTAGGTTAGAAACTGCAGTAATGGCAGGCATCAGGGAATGTGTTGTGTATGCCTCGGTCTTGTGTGTGTCAAGCAAATTAAATACTAATATTGATCCACCAACAGCAAAGATACTTGTTGACTGAGGATGGGAGAAAAGAAACCATTTGACAATCTATAGGCCAAAATGTCAGAAATATAATACTACAACAAGAAGTGACTTTTTATCATTGAAACATAAGATTTTTCACAAATTGTTACAATTAAGCAGTTTTATTACTCTCTTGTATGAATCGAAGCTCTCTAGATGTTAAATTCGGCTATCTGAGAAATCTAGGTAATTTTTTACTGCAGATACATGGAGATAATTGATTGTCAAAAGCTAAGTGCTCACAAGTAAAAATTATTTTCTCTGCTTTAATTAGTGAGCCTTTTCAGACACTCTGAATCCTTAACCCATGAGAACCTTAGGGCAAAAACAACCTTTGTATTGGCGTGTACAAATCTATGTTCTTTTTTTGATATTAAATTACTGCAACATTTCTCCTTTAGAGATGTTATGGTCCCATTAAATGAGATACTGTTTCAAAACTTATCTTTCAAATTAACTTCACTGTAACTGTTGTGTACATTGATCGTAACTCTGAACTACGAATCTATTCACAAAGTGCTGTGATGATACTTAGGGTTATATTTCTAAGCTTTTTGCTTGCATAATGGCTGTTTTGGGGCATGGTAGTTAGTGTGGCTGTGTAATTTTTACTTCCAAGTAACATAACAACCTAACAGCAAGTCTCTTGTGTAAGAAATACCTATATCTCTTTTTCAGTGGAACTACAGGTAAATAAACATTTGTATGGTTTGGTATAGCTTGCATACATATACGCTCCCATATCTTCATATGTAGTGCACTTCTTGGGGAGCAGGGCTGGCTGTAGGGTGTATGGCAGGTACTGCCTGTGTGCAGGCAATTACACAATTGTAATCTACGGGGGAAAACTCCTATATGAGGAAATAATAATTTACAGATATGAAATCAGTGAAACTCCCAAGAAACCACAGCACAACACTGCCAAAATAGCTGTAAAAATCAACTTTCCCACTCTTACCATTGCAGTGAAGTTAGTGGAATTGAGAAATTTAATTAGATTGTCTACTTGTGCAGTTTGGCATTGCCTCGTGTTTTATGGAATAACAGGCCCTGCTATCAAATTGCTCCAAGCTCTGGTTAGAACAAATCACTTCACATCAATTCTCGTGAACAGTCCAATGGCAGGTTACACCATTGAAATGTGGAGTTAATGTGCAAGGCAATGCCAATCTGATCTGACAGTGGTATATAGTGATGGTGAGCAGCTGTTAACAAGAGCACAAGCGCATGGAGACAGAAAGCCTGGAACATCCAACAGATTCTTCTTTGACTTATCCTCCTTTTGTACTGATTCACTGAAATTGCTTGCATTTGCAAGGATACCAGGAAAAAATTAGGTCAAGTAGCACAATATTGTCCCTGAAGTACTTCCATTGAAATGGGTAGAATGATACCCACTTCTTACTTTCAGGGCTAAATTCAGCCCATTATTACTTTCTGATGCATTTTGCATAAAATGAAGTAATCAGTTGACAGGTTTAGAGTAGGAAGAGATTGAAAAAAAACCCAAACTAAATCTGTTTCATGAAGTTCCCAAATCTGCTTTAGGCTGAAAGAAACTTCTGTGAAGTCTCTTTCTATCTTTTCCTTGTTTGCGTAGTCTTCCACAGATACCTGTTATCAATTACTGTTGATAACATGATGCTGGAAGAGCTGAATTTTGGGTTGAGCTGTTAAGTGCAATCCTATATGTATGGTGAAAGGCCAACACCTTCTCCCCACATACAATTTCTCCATCAAGACTAGGATACTAAAACCATATAATTTCAATTCTGCTTATCTTTCGGAGAGGTTATGGAACTACAAAATGACTAAAGCAAACAGCTCCCTGAACTGATATCCCATGGCTGAATTTTTCACCATTCTTTTTCTCTTAGTACACTTGTTAATTTCTGTCTTCAACAAGACTTCATGAAATGAAGTTCATCTGACCAGTGGGAAGTGGGAATAAGCACTGAGTTTGTATCTGGGGAACAGAACATTTTTTCTGCCTGGACAATGCTCTTTTGTGGGATGAGCTGAACGGATAATAAGTACAAATCTTTGTTAACGTAACCATAAAGTTTTACAGCTAAAATTGAAAAGGTCAAGCAGTGTAAAAATCAAGGTTTCTCTAGCAATCTTTAACTTGGCTTCATTCCATAGCTGGAGTATTTTATTTTCTATTTGACGTTGTTAAATGTGTCATGTAATATAGTCCTCTTTGACGCTAAATGTGTATGATAAGTATACAGGGCATGAATCGTGGCAGAAGTAACTGTTGCCATGGGAACTTTAACTTTTGCATATGCCAAGTTTGAATCTGTAATAGTGAAATCATAAGACTGCAGTGAAAGGGGGTGTGGCACATCCCTCTGACCCACCCCTTTGAAGCAATTCCTCCTTATCTAGCTCCCTACCAGCTCCATGCTCCCACATCTGATCTGCAGCACATCCTTACACCGGGGTGGGGAAACATTGGACTGTTCTTCTGCCTCTCATTTTCAGAGACTCCACTGAATTTCTTCCTGATACTGTCCACTGACAGGTGAGCCTGTAGAGGCTTGCACACAGGGTCAGATCTGACCTATGTTGCCTTGTTCAATGAGTTCATTAGAACGTGTTTAGCAACACTTACCAGTTCTTTGGCAATTCCAGATGCATTTTCCCTTAGCCTCTCATAATAGTTATAGACCTATTTTATGTTGTGAAGAGCAAGAGTATTTTTCATATGGCCACTTCTACTGGACCCAGTCAGAGCTTGGAACCCTATTCCAGAGGCTTTAACCAAGTTGTTTGTTCCCTGAGCATTTATGCCATCAGTTTCCTAGAGAAATACACTGCACAGAAACATTCTTCCTTTAGGCCCTTTCCCTAACCTAGTCCTAAAATGGGAATTGCTGTCTAGCTGAAATTCCGATGCAACACTGTTTGTTTACTCCCAGATAGACCTCAAACCCTGAAATATCAAAAGCATGAAATAGATCAGCAGAGTGAAATTTGTTTGTAGATAACAGAACTGTTCATTTACTCAGCCTCCAAAGATGCTCATCACCTTGTGAGGATTTTTTCCAATAACCTGTATTTTTTTTCCTTCATCTGGCCCAGAATCTCTGGCTGAAATATAGCTCCAGAGGAATCTCAGTTTGTAGTGGGGAGAAGCCCAAACTCTATGTCCCTTGTGCAATTCTGTGGGCCTCTTCTGGTGGGAGATCCAAACAGAAGTGATATAGTAATACATTTTCCCGGGGAAATGCCAAGCCACTGTTCAGACATTTTGATACAGGCTGGTGAGGTAGCCTGGATGTCTCCACAACCTCTGTGTGTATGAACCACTTTGTTCTCACCACTTTTCTGTCTAGTGATTTTTCATAGCTTTAAATTCAGGAGGAAGTGGCATGCGGGGAGAGGTGTGGAGAAAGAGAAGGAAAGAAGGAAAAAAAAAACAAGGAAGGAAAGTTGGTCTATCTCACTTCCACAATACACACAATTATCAAAGGAAAGTGACAATCAACAGAAATTGGAAGGTAGCTTCCCAAACAGCAACACTGTGTGCCATCACTTGATGAACAAAAAGTTTATTCTTTCCCTCTTGGAATGATCACCCATGCCAAATATTCTGGCACGTTCTTGAGCCTGCTATCCAAATAATATTCACTTACTAACAGGAACATTTGTCTGTGGGTAATGCTCTAAGTTATACTGCTGGGGTTTGCAGGGCATGAGAATTTTCGGTCTTGGAAAGAGCATAAAAGGCCACCTCCTCTCTCTGCAGGCAAGCAGAGACTCTGCATTCTCTTCATGTAGGCTCTTCTTTGTCTTTAGTCCGGAGATTGTCTTAGATCCAAGTCAACCAAACAAAAGCTGATTATCTCACCTTTAAATAGAGGGATTACAGAGGAGAAGTTGAAACTGGGTAACCAACCTTGCGCTTGAGCAGCTAAGGGGGGATAACCCTTCAGACGAAACAGATTTGAAGGAAGAGAGGGAAAAAAATTTCCAAGTTAAAGATTAATGCAGAGCCATAGCTCCAAGCGTCACGCCTGACATTTGACTCATCATTCATAGTTATTTGTATGTGTATAAAAAGAGAGCAAATAGCGATTTTAATTTGTTCTGCAGCAGTGAACCTGCTTTTTCCTCTAAAAAGTTCACCATAAGGGAAACTTTCTTGAGAAGCATTAAAAAGAAGAAAAATGCCAATGTCAGCATTGACATCTTAATATTTTGTCTTTCACAGCCTCACAAAAAATGTTTTGGTTTTTTGTTAGCAACATATATTTCCCCTTAGTTGTTGTGGATGTCTTGAAACTAAATGGGCTGCAATTAAATTCTTGAAAATACCCTTCCTAGAACAGCTCTCTTCTAGGAATACTGTAGAACAGGTCTCAAATTAGTAAAAAAGAAATGCTCAGCAGAATTTAGATATTACATTTGTGCAAAGGTAATTTTAAGCAACCTTTTAATTTTCCCAGTCCTTGTTTACTTATCCTGTTATCCTGAAAACATTTCATCATTATTTTTCATCTTCATTGTTTAAACACTGTTAAGGTGAAAATGCTGGTGGTAGCCTGGGCTTCCTGAAGGAGATTTGGTGGCTCCTGGGTTTCACTGGGGCACAGGAACACACAGCCTTTCCCTCTGTCTGACCACATTCTCTCTCCATAGTCTGTGTTGGGGGAGTTTTGGAGTACCTCAGCATTACTGTGCTCAGAAAGTGTTTTCCTGTGCTGGTACAAGCTCCCTGAATTGCCATGTTGCTTCAGGCTAGCAGAGAGATGGAAGCCGGGTTTTGCCTTCAAAATACTCTAAAACAGAGAGCAGTTTTCTGGGATGGCCACAGTAGGCACACTAGTTTTGACTCTGACATGGGTATATCGTTGAAGATCATATGGATTGAGAGTCCTGGAAATAAGATAAACTGAATTCCACAGGAGATTTTTTCTGTTCTCTATCTAACCTACAAAATTTAATACTTGGAACTGTAACTGCTGAAGACATGTTTTTCACCAGATCAACATATATGGAAATGGGCCTGATTCTGCTTTAAGCTGGTACAATTTCAAGGAGATGATCCTGATTTATACTCAGGTAACTGAGAAGAAAATAAGCTCTATTATATCCATAAGAGTGCTCGTATTTTAAAAGGGCTAGAGTTTTAAGCTGTCATTTCAGCCAAGACAAATAGATTTTCTTGTCACCCATCCTCAGAGTCCATGACAGCTCAGAGCTCTTTTAGATGGTTTTTTGAGTTGGAGGAGGATAGCAACAAGCTACAAAAACACCAGAGTGTCTTTCTAGTCTTTTACCTTTTCTTCTGGTCTTCTTTATATCATCATAAACTAGATAAAACCACAGTGCACAGCATGAGTAGCATTTTAATGTCATTCAGGCTACCAAAGAAGTGAAGCTACAGCTTAGTTCAAAGTGCCAGACATGCACTGGCAAGATTAATTTACAGCAAAGTCAGAAATCTGAATAGGTTTGAATTATGCTCCTCCATAGTCAAAAAAAAAAAAAAACATACTATGGAAATTGATGTGGCATAGTGCACAGGGGAAAGAGAAAAACCATTTCATTGCAGTTTAGAGATAGCAACAGAGTCTAGTATTAAGACAAGCAAGTGAGAATATGTAACACTGGCATTAGAAGATTAAGATATTTGTCTTCCCGAGTTCAGGTCAATTTCTACTTTTTTAATTGTGGGGAAATATGGATTTACCAATAAAAGCAGGATGAACTCCATTTCAGCATGCAAGAAGAGAAGAGATACAGATCATGCTGCAAAGCAAAAGGAAAGAGTGAAAAGTAATTTGTACCACCAAGACACATTTCCCCCTCCAGTATGAAGCACTGGGGAGCAGCAATCAAAATTGATTGTTCCAGTTAAAATTCTACATCATGATTTTACTGAAAAAGTAGCATGATGAGCTCAGCTTTTCTACAATGTGTCAGAAAAAATATAGGCAGGAGCCTGTTAAGATTAAAGAGTTCTTGGTACATCATACATTTTCTTGATTCATTGTACATCATTAAAATTTCTTTTTTTAAATGATATTTTGTTCACTTCATGGACAAGCCATTAAATTCAAATTATATCTTGAAGGAAGTTTACTTCATTTGGGCCTTACCATGGAAACCTGTCATGTATTTGTATTTTTAAAGTGGATGAATGGGTCAGATTTTAAATAACAGTTTAGACATGTGTGATAGTCAAGATGTATCAATAGCACTACTCTTTTTTGCTTTAGCAGTCCACTTCCACCTTTTCTGTGCAGAAACTCCAAATATTTATGTAAATATGTAAATCAGGGTGATAAAAATGATAGAAAAGCTTCTTTTTTTTTTCCTCCAGCTCCTGAGCCATAATTTTATGTTTTATTGCTGATTACAGTGACATTAAATAGTCAGTAAAACAAGTATATCTGCATCACGCAGTGCATAAACAGAATTTTGGATGACTGTCTAAGTTATTTAAATTTTTTCAGTGGCATGATATTTGGAATTGTACCCTTTCTTAGAAATCCCTTTCCTTTTTTGACTTCTCAATGGCAGTGATTTTTATGAGTAAGAACCTAGAGCTGTGTAATCAAATTCATTACACTGAAGTAGAAAGTCTTTATTTGCCATTAATTTGAAAATAAATTATGTCACTAAGTCTCTTCCTTCATTAAAAGATAAGCATTTTGTAAAACTAAGTAAAGTGCAAAGGTGAGTATTCAGTTGGAGGCTTGTGCAGTTCTTGAAAGTCTTCTAAATATCATCAAAACTTATCTGATAATTTTCTGACTTATGCTCCCCCATGAATCCTCCTTCTCTCCTTTCCATCCTTACCTTAGGGTTTGCCTTATGCAAGCAGGACAGTAAATCTGCCCAGCTCAAAAATGAAAGCAGGTTTGGTTTTTGGTGTTTTTTTTGTTGGTTTGGTTTTTTTTTTTTTTTTTGTTTGTTTGGTTGGTTGGGGTTTTTTTGTGGGGGTTTTTTTGTTGGTTTTTTTTTTTTTTTGACAATAGTTTCTAGTTGGAGCTCATTCAAACTCTGGCTGTGTTTTCAGAAACCAGTGACAGAAATGGCTTCTGATTCATGGCCATGCTTTGTTACCTTTCAAAACATTTGTGTTTGTAAGCTGTACGGTTGCTGGCTATCTTAGTGTTTACTACATGCAGATGCCATTATGCAAGGTGTTGGTCTTCAACGTGGACGGGAGGAGTCTAGCATCTTGGAAGATGTCCACAGCATTTTGGAAGATGTCCACAGCATCTTTCAGGGTCATGTCAAAACCCTAGAAACAGTCTTACTTCTCCTTTCACACAAACCATTGATGCTGAGCAATCTTTGTGATAATGCTGGAATTTCATTTTAACTTGTCTGTAATTTTTATTTATTGTAATGTTTTGCTGCTTGCTGAAATTTCAGTAGGATTTTGCATTATAAAGATAAACCTTCTTCTACCATGATATGGTGTTACTTTGTCAGGAAATAAAAATATTCCAAGGTTGCTTTCCAAGATACATCAAACTGTTGAACAGGACTGCAAATGGACTAATTACTTCATTTGATACATAGCCAGGATGTCAACTCATCCTCAGCAAAAGCCTCTGAGAGAAAAACAGAATTACCTGTATTATGCAAAAATGTTCTGGAGATTAGCTGCAGTAGACCCAGTAGCCATTTCATAAGAAAAGTAAAAAATATTCTCATCCTTAGTTAGTAGGCTCCTCTAGCGAAATTATGAAAATGCATGAGTAACTGTCAGCCCAGAAGGTTGATAAACATAGGAGTTCTTCAGATAGACACTGATTTTCTAGTAAAGAAAGTCATGCACATATTCTCCAAAATATCTTTAAAAAAATACCTGTGTTATAGTCACAGATACCAGTTTTCACCTTGGCCATGGAATAAAGCCTCTTCTTAGAATCAGTCTGATGTGTCCCAAGTAGCTTAGTAGCAGTAGGAACACAATTACTGCCCTTAAATTTAACCACTATAAAAAGAGGATTTTCCAGTGAAGTACAGTCCTTCCCCTCAAGTTAATTTTGTACAAGATACATTTCCACCTGAGAGCTGCTAGGAAGCCTGTCTTTTGTAGTACAGCAGATACTATAGTCTCTGGAATGTGCCTGTAGTGCAGGACAACACTTTGGAAAGGGCACCTTAAATCTCCGTATTTAGGCAGACTATCATATTCACAATATTCCTAAACTCCACCTACATGAATGATAAGAACTTTGGTCGGTTGCTTCAGGCAGAGCTTCATCAGTGCTTTCCTTGTAACATCCTCATCTGCTCCATAATTTGGCTCTTCCACATCCACTGGCAGACCTGGATTCTCCTCTGACGTGGGTAGAGGTATTTGGACCAACCTTGATATGCTTGCAAGGAGATTGATGGTGACATCCCCATCAGAACCAGATGCTGTGGAAGGTGTTCTTTTGACAGAGTTTCATATGCCTGAAATCTTGTCAATGTGGCCAGTACAGAAGGCTCTGCCAGGCACATTTTTGTAATAAGCTGTTTCAATGGGATTCCTGTCTCCATTCAACTTCTCAAACCACAAAGACAAAACCAAAACCAACCTGCAGATCTGTATATGTTTTGTTTAACACCATGAATAAGTAAGAGGTCTCAACACTTCTCAAACATATGTAGGGCAAATATTTCTCTTCTGGAGAATGATAGATTTACAGTTTACATACCGATATTGCATTTCTCAGTACTCAGGAGAACTTTTCACTGTTGATCATACTTCATAAATTGTGCCTCTGAAATGAGA
Organism: Phainopepla nitens; assembly: GCA_013400175.1. NCBI lineage: Eukaryota > Metazoa > Chordata > Aves > Passeriformes > Bombycillidae > Phainopepla > Phainopepla nitens. Next base: position 517,738 of record VXBQ01000450.1, on the reverse strand, counting down.
TGCAAACAGCAAACTATGTCAAGGTAAAGAAATATTTAGGCACAATTGAAAAGAGGGCCAGTGTTTGGGGAAAAAGATAATTTTAAATTATGATGTGCCACTGGCACTGATCTGGGATATCACACCAGAGTCAGCCCACCTGCTCCTGAGATTCATGGGGCTGGTCCTCTTTTTCATAAAAATCACAATTTGTATTCCTTCATAAGACCATCATCTAATAGTCTAATATTTCAGTAAAATCACCAGCTCTTAGAGACTTGGGGAAGCTTAGAAAAATCATAATGGCTTGTTTCTTGTTTCTAGAATTTCCAAATATGCTTGATTTTTCCAGCACTCAGAATGCACATCTTATTTTACTACTGTTAGTCAGAAACTAGCTTTGTTTAATTCAATGGGCTTTTTTACAAAATGTTAGAGATATACTAGACTGTTTTATAACACTTATACTATGGCATAAATATTTTTGCTAGTGCCCTAAAAAATAGATTGCTTCTCCTCCTCTCTGTGGATTCAGAGAAAGTTTTCTGTATTTTTCTGAATGTAGTAGTGCCTTCTTACTGTTTCTGAGGCCAGTGGTTACGGACATAGTCACTCAAAACTTTTGCATTGGAAAACCTATTCTCACAGCTAGAGATATTTTCTGTTAAAAAAGACTAAGCTTGGAAGAGGAGAAGAGGCTGGTCTAGAGAACAAAGCAAACGCTGCACATTTTTGTACAGTTTTCAGCAGTGCAGTGAATGTTTTCCTTTTGTTAGAGTGTCAAATGTGTGGTTTATTGCACAAACTGAAATATGGCCCTCTGCTCTTCTTTTCTAGAGAAAGCTACCTGTAAGGTATGGCACTTCCTTGTTTTGTTGGAAGCCCTGGCTGTATACGAAATCAAACACCAGACTGAGTGTACGAGTAATATGGGAATGTTAAATTCAGAGACATGGTGGAAGGTCTTGATTTCACGTAAAGGAGGATCAAGCTGAAGTGATCCCGTGCTAATTGCTGTGATAGTGCGCAAGACACCTTGAAATTTCTCTGTAATGCCATTTTGTTCCATCAACTAAAATAAAGTTATCATTAACTCTCACAGCTATATGTAGCATAATTTTTGATGTCTGTGCATCATTGGTATGTATTCCCAGAAAGTGTGAAGTATAATAATCAATAGGCCTGATTCCACACTACTGAAGTACCTAGGAGGATTTCCATCAGCTTTAATGAGAGTTGAAACATGTGTTAGCTGACCTATTTGGGGAAGGAGAAGCTTTTTAAGTTACATATTTCTCTAGCTCTGCAAAAGGTTCTTTGGGGTCACTGTCTGCTCTAGGTGAAACACACATTTCCAGCCACAAACAAAAGGACTGCTCATCTCACCTGACAAGCATGTTGGCAAGATAAGGAGACAACAAAATAAACTCCATCCTCTCCAGTTCTCAGACTATTTGTTCTGCAAAATCCAGGAAAAATGGACATAGTTTGTGACATAGCCAAAGGCTTAAGTACTTACAACTCCTGCAGTCCCAAAGGCCTTGAGGAAGAAAAAAAAAACAAACTCAAGGATGCCTATTCCTTCAGCGGTTTCCTGCTTTTGTAGCAAAGGAGCTCCAGCCCAAAATGATCATTTAATAGCAACTGGAAGCACAGGATCCCTCCGCAGAAACCAGGGATAAAAGCAACAGTAGAGTCTGTAGTGAGTTATCAGGCAGGATTATAGCCATATCTCCAGACAAAAGAGATGCCAATAGTAATAGGAAAGTCTTACAGAAAAGAGAAGACCTGTGTCTACTCCTCACACAGAAATTAAGATAGATTTTTTTGGCAATGCCCAGGAGAAGAAGTTCAGTCTCATCACATGCCTAAATTGGGCTAATTCCATCTGCCTCACCAACAGCAGTTGTGCACTCCCTCAGCAAGCAGCGGGGATGGAAAATTTGGCAAGACTTCCTGCCTCTGTTCATCCCACCAAGGTTGCCCCAGTCTCTGCCACACTCATTTGCAAATAGCCAGCTCCCCTGAAAGCCTCAATTGTGTCTAGACATTGGCTAATCCCTTCCCTTGCGCCAGCTGGGTGACATCAGCATACTGAATATTGCTACAAATCTCTGCACATGCCAGGTCTCTTGGCACACGTTATCACGCTCCTTTCCCATGCTACTTTGCTGGAATCACTGCAGACAGCGGAACGCTGCCAACAGCTACCTGTTAGGTCTTTCTGGAGCACAAAGGTGACAGCTTCAGAGAGCAAGGCTGTGCGCTCCTGGGAGACTCTGAATAAGTAATCAAACCTCATGGTCATGGCTATCCTCCTTAAGGAACCACTGTGAATTCTGTTTCTTTGTCTGTACTTAGTGGGAGTTAATCTAGATGTTCTAAACTTTTCATATCACTATTAATTTCCTTTTGAGGTCTATAAGCTTTGATCCCGTCCAAGTAAATCCGAGGGTTCAGGAAGTTACCGCTTTGCACAGCAGTAAATTCAGCAGTAAATCTCCTGCAACCTGGCTGATTGCTTACCACTGCATAAGGCTGTCAGCATCAAACAGGGTGCTGAACACTTCCTAAAAGGTATTCCAAGTTCAATGACATTCTTATTCTCTATTATGTATAAAAGAAACAAAAGAGCTTGTCAGAATAAAGCCATTTACTGCATACTCAGAAATACCTTTAATTGTTGCATGGCATTTAAATACTTAGAAAATCTTGAGATCAATAGATTGATCTTACTGAGTCATCTGTCTCCCACCTATTCAAATGTTCATGTTCAGCATTGCAATTATCTCAGCATCTTTAAACTGGGAGTTAGGAGGATCAGAAAATCACAGTCACAGAATGGTTCACATTTGGAAGGGACCACTGGAGGTCATCTATTGCAACTTCCCTGCTCAAGCAGGATCCCCTAGAGCACACTACTCAGGATTGTGTCCAGATGGCTTTTTAATCAATCCAGACAAGGAGACTCCACAACTTCTCTGGGCAACATGTTCCAGTGCTCAGTCACCCTCATAGTAAAGAAGCTCTTCCTCATATCCAGAATACCAAAATTATGTCTGCATCCTTTTTGCTAAATAAGGCTGTTCTAGACCTCCTTGCTGTGCAACGTGCAGCAAGGAGAATGTGGCAGAGAGGAAATGCTTGGGAACAAGGTCATCAGCTTTCACAGGCACGGGGTGGGTCTCTGCCTATGAAACTTGCCACTGCCTGCTCAGCACATTGATCTGTCTTTTAGTCTAATGTCCTTGCTGCAAACATTGGCAATATCCAAACCTTTCAAAGATGAAAGATCCCTGCAATATGGATCTTCACCAATTGTGCAGCAGTGCATAATGAGATAAAATCTCCTAGCTGATCACCTACCTGGTCAATTCATGCCTTGGGGCATGAGATTTAATTGCCTTTAACATTGTCTGTAGTTTAAAAAAGTATACTTTGTAAAAATGATTTCAGCTTTGGTCTCACTCCACACTGAGAAGTGGTAGACACTAGCAACAGAAACCCATTCAAACACCAACGTCTGAGGGGAGTTAATTACATTTTAAATGTATACCATTTCAATCAAATAAATAACAGCTGACTTATACATCCATGTAACAATATAACGAGATTTTATATCATTTCTGCATCATTATGCCAATCAGAAGTCACACATGAATGACTGAACTGTGCAGTTTACAGTATTAATAACTTTTTTTCCCCTTCCTTTTTTTCATATCAGGTTCTCAACACTGGTTATCCAAAATCTCCAAAGTAATATATTTTAGCAAACAAAATTAGCAGACTTATCATCCATTGTGGGATTTGAACCCATTGTCACTGCGGAGAAAGCTACAATTTAATAGATGAAGATGTCAAACCATGTTATAGAAACTCTTGTGACTGCATATTTATCACAGTGTCATAGGGGTCCCTGGCAAACTGAAAGATTTCACTGTTTATTCACAGTGAAGACACTTAATTAATGACTAGGCCTAATCAGCCTGTTTTATTATTTACAGGGATTCCAACATGGCTTAGCTCAACTGATATGCAAACAAACCACCCTCAGCCTGCTCTAATTAATAATTCTGAACCAGACTCACAGAGTGGCACTGTCAAGTAGCTCTTTGGTGATTTACAACACCTCCTCTGTGAGATTCACATTGCTGCATGCAAATGAGCTGCCACCCCTGTGAATCCTTCATTTTAAAATACAATGTGCCGTCTTGTTGACTACAGGAATGCCCTTATCTTCACATATGACTTAATGGAGATAAATGTCTGACTTGGGCAGGTTTGTGGAAACCTTCATGGACACACATCTACCCAGGATGTCATTTCAGAAATATTTAGGAGGTGAGGAAGAAAAATCTCCTTTTGTCTCTGGTACAGTTGCTGCCACTGAAGTCTTCCACCAAGTTGTCAGCCTCAACTTCCCCAAAAAGGGAGGGATTAACTGTTGTCTTGCACATGCTAAATTATTTTCTATTGCTGCTAAGTAGATGAAAAGCAAGGAAAATGTATCAGAGAGGTGGAAAGTTGTTATGAAATAAGTTGACTCCAATGTCACATGTAGGTACTTGGTGATCTCTGCATGATTACATGCCATAGTGTCTGAAGATGAAAAGAAGCAGGTTTTCTTCTCCAAGAGGCTAGGGAAAAAAATCACCATAAAAATATATATAGGAATTAATAGTGAGTAATTTGCATCTACAGGTGATTGAAGAATGTTTCACATTTTTAGGTGGATTTTGTATTCACGGTAGAGAAACTGAGGAAAAGAGAAGGTCAGAAATGGTCAGGAAGATATGCTACCAGCTGGGGTTGACAGCAGTGGATTCATACCAGCAGACGTCATTTGCTCTGAAAAAGGCTTCTAAATACAGAGGGAAAACTTTATGGGTGAAGCAATATAAGCCAGATGAAAATAGCTCATGAGTATGAGTCATCTCACTTGTGACTGCTGTCCTATTCCATTGTGAGCCACACTTGAGAAACACTGTGAAGCAGCACATCAGGAAGCGAAAAGGTCTCCCTCAGACCTATTAACTGAAATGCAAACCCAGTGGTACTTAGCACCTGCCATGCTTGTTCAGCTCAGGGAATGCATGTGGGATCGGGTCTGCAAGATGGAAGTTCTGTACCAGGGGCACATATGCACATTCCTATGGATAGCTAAGGGTGTATGTGCTCTGGGCAAAGCTGGCTTTAGTGCAAGGGCAGGTGCATTAAATTGCTAATGCAAAATAAACCACCTATTAAAATAAACCACAGTATGCAGCTTCTCTGCCCTGGAAGGCAGGAAGCTCTGCAGTTCACCAAGGGCGGGTGTTTCTTCAGGCTCCACTTTGCACCAGGTGCCTCATCCTTCACAAAGATGGTACTGAAAGGAAGTAATTATTAAAGGCTCATTGTCAGTTTGAAATGATGCTCCCTGGGCTTGTGCCACCAAGGTGTTTCCTATTCAGTAATCTCATTAATGAGATGGATAATGGAATGGAATTAATTTATTAAACATGGGGATGATACAAAATTGGGAGAAGCTGCAACACAGTGGAGTACAGGATGAAAGCTCAAGTTTGTCATGACAAATTGGAGAAATGGTCTGAGAAAGAAAAAAATCAATTAAGTCACTAAAAGTAAGTGTTGAGTGCTACATTTAGAGGATTGTACAGAAATAATGAACCACACTAGTACAAGGTAGGAAATTAATTTCTCTGCAGTTGTTCCACAGAAAAGGATCTGGTCCTTATAGCAGACTGAAAATGAGGCAATATCAGCTGCAGGGAAAAAAGAAAAAAACAAGATGAAAGGAAATGATCATGCCTTTCTAACCTCAAACTGCTAATGATTCCAGGCCTTATGTCCAGAAGATAGTGCATTATTTGGGAAAGACTCTCATGTGCTACTGAAAACCTCCTTTGTGCTATTTATGGCATAGTAAGGGTGGTTTTCTAGAACATATGAGATGGACTGAAATACCCCACAAGAGCCAAGGGATAACAGTGAAGGTACTTGTAAGATAAAGGTGTTGAACAAAATTACATATTGCAACAACATGAGAAAAAAAGGCAAAACTAAAGAATGTGGAAACTATACATACAATGTTATTTTTATTCAGAGGCTCAGAAACACTTATTGTAATATAATACATGAAAAGCATTTGGGTTTCTGGGATTTTTTAATAGCTTTTTTCATTAGTCAACTTAGGGACAGGGTTTCCGTAGATGTAGAAAAGAAACAGAGCATAGCTGGATAAAGCAGACAGGCAAATGGACAATTTATCAAACTGCTATGCACTCAACTAGATAAAAATTATTAATTTGTAACCTGGCTATTAAGAACTGTCAAGCCTCAAGTCAGGTTTGCAGTTCTCAAGTTTGAAAATGCAATTTGTAGTCTGCAACATTAAATTAAAAAGTCACTCTTTGTGTCAGTCTTCACCAATGTTTGTAGATGTAGCAAGGACTTCTGACTTCAGTGAGCCTGCTTCTCAGTTATTATTCTTCTTGGCTTGCAACAAAACTTTAAGGGAGACTATTGCATGAAACAAGAATAAGAAATGTAAGGTGTTCAATATTTAGATAATGTTAGAAGTTACAAATACTTACTTAATTATTATACACGGGAAAACAGAAAAAATAACTTGAAAAGATTGCTATAACTTTTTCAACCAAGACCAGACAACAATTTCAGAATGAGGTTCCCTGCCAAAGAAACTGGTGCAACTACACTAGCTTTAATAAAGCTCTTCCAGTTAGAACCAGCAGGCTTGATGTATGCTGGAAGAAGTGGTGAGGTAGAGAACAATTATTCTTAGCTCTTATGTAATTTCCTACATGAATATCCAGGTTCTAGGTCCTCATAGAGACAAGAAAGCCCTGTATGAAAATACCCTCCTATAAACTTTTAATTCAATGTATGAAGTATTGTCATCACTTCTTCCTCTCAGGTTGTTATATATCTGATATGATATACAGATATACAAATGTATGTATATAATAAATAAGACAGTTGTAATTAAAATGTATTATCTGATTATAGTAAAAGTTAACTTCCAGGGAAAAGTCATATTTAGTAACATACTAGCTAAAATATGTAATGCAGTTTCCAAAAATAAATGAACACTGAATCTGCAGGAAATTCTGAGTTAAGACTTTCTCTCTCAGTCCTTAAAAATCAGTTACTATTTTATACATAAAGTTCAATATTAGTATGAAAAGAAAAATTACATAGCAACCACAACTGAGACTTTATCAATTCTGTATTCTACTTTTCTCTGCAATGCATGATTATAGTTGCATGATTATGCTTAATCATTCCTAAAGAAATGCTGTCTTAAAAGTTATATTCTTATGGAACCTTTCAAAATTGCCTATGCGAAGATGATAAAAATAATCATCTAAAGAAATGGCTGTATCCACATAATCCCACAAAGGATAATAATGCATAAAATGGCTGGTGAAATCACAAGACAAATTTGAGAGTTCCTTTCATAAAGATTGAAAAAGACAATGGTAATTTACATTTGCTCTTTCAAATATAGCCAATACCTTTATTTTTCACATGATTGACGACAATTTAAACATCATTTCTCAACTACCCATAATGAGCTACACAGTGTCTGGCTGTCCTTTGGAGGGGCTGCCCAGAGGATGGGAAGGACTGAGCAGCAAAGCTTGTGCCGGAGGCAGAAATCTCTGAGGAAACCTTGTTCTCTGAGGGGACAGTTCCTGATGACTTGCCGAAGAGCAAAGGCTACAAAGTGGTGTTAGCAGAGTGCAAGGAGCTGCCAGACAGAGCTGGCAGAGGAATCACAGAATAAGATCAAGAAGGCTTGAAAGGGAGGCGGGGGAGGGGCAGGAGAGAGGAGCAAGCAGGAGGAAGGGAGAGAAAAGAACAGGCTCTAACAGCTCAAGAGACTAATAGAGCCATGCTGACCTGCAGGGCAGCATTTGCACAAATCAGTCAGTCCGCAGTGGGCAAGTAGCCAGATAAGTCCTTGTCTCCTCCCTGGCAAGGGAAGTGGCTATCAGACCTGAGTGACTGTGATGGGTGACTTGAAAAGTACTTCAGAAGAAGATGTGCTATTCATCAGAAAACCCACTGCCCAGGACTGCTATATCCAGACACTGGGGGCACTATTCTCTGCAAACTGCGAGTTGTTGGAACAACTGGGAGAACCCCCAAGTGTGATTTGGAGGGTGATCTATCACATCACAATGCAATGCAGCAATAAGACAATTTTGAAGACTATATGCTCCAAAGCTAGGAGTCAAATGGAAGCCAGTGTTGAGGGAAACCCCACAAAAAACTATACCTGCTTTCAAATAATATTGGTTTTGAATACATGTTAGAAAATCTATTCACTGTTTTGCCCATATTGAATTGGATCATCAGTAACAGGTGATAGGAAATGTAGAAAATTTTGTTATAAGCTCTGTGTATAAAAGTCTGATTTCAAGCAAATTTTCTCCCATGCAGGGTCAGGAGTTATGACTACTTCAGAAATTTAGGTTTAGTGAATGACGGAATATTTGGATGTCTGTATAGTCTATTGAAAGTAGCATATTTTGATAATTAGTCCTGAAGACCATAAACTGAAAATAGTATTTTAAAGAAAGGATTCAGTTAAATAGAAATGAACATGGAGTGAAGTAGCATGTAGTTGTATAAAACCCCAGGCTTTAACTGTGCCTCTTATGGCTCATTTCCTCAATAGAAGGGTTAGTGCTTTGTTCCATGGTAACTCATTATGTTTTCCATCTCCCTCTGTTTTTAGGGACTATGAGTGTCATTAGTTATGTTCTCCTATGCTGTTAGACATTGTAATACACTGAGGGTGGGTGGGTATGCAGGCAGAGGGTTGTTAATTGCCCACCTGATATTTTGACTGTCCTGTGAGGAACTGAGAGTAAATTGCTAGAAGGAAGCTGGTCTCAGCAACATAATGACAGGCTGCAGGTTTTTCCAAGTCTCACCTGTGATGAAAACCCATCAGAAGAGAGAGGATGAGAGAAATCTTCCTCCCTGGGACAAGTGCCTTTTAGAAGCTGGCTAAGGAGTTGAGAGACCTGGTATCTTCCCCCTCATAAGGCTGCTAATGGACACGAGATGTGCTTGTAGCACTCTGAAGCTGTTGCTTGCAGATTAGATTTAAATTACTATCCCCAGGACAAAGTGCAGACAAGATTTTTTCACTGGTTGACCCTGTATACTGTGGAGTTTTTCTTTTCCTTTCAGAAAGGCAATATTCCACATGATCTTATTGAGACCTTGAAGTGGCAGAAGCATTTGAATGTCAGCTGGGAAAACATCTAAATGTGAAGATCATATAGGCACCAGTTTAGTTTATGATGTTAAAAGAGTTTTCTCTGAATAGCCAAGAGAGAAATGTGATTTTTCACCTTCTTTAATGAAGACAAGGAAATAAGGTGCAAGGTAATTTTTTTCCTTAGCAAGGGAAGAAGATAGAAAATGTGAGAATCTTTGAAAAATCATACAGCTGACAGTGACATTGCTATTGTGCTGGGTCCCAGTCCAAGTAAGGTTCAATGTTGGCTTTATCAAGATAAGTACAATGAGTTCCCTGGAGAGTGGAAGAGAAATAATAGGCTAAGTTATCTATCTATCTAACTTTGGACATACCTAAAGAGTATCAGCAAATTTTGCTTACACAGATCTCATTGGTGTGCTTTAAGATTAGGATTACACCTTTTGGGACACGTCTTTAGTAGATGACAGTTATGACTTTTTGATGGATAGAATAGGTTAACTCTATAGGGACCACTTGACTGTGCATATTGCTGATGTTGGCCCATTGAATACATCCTAAAGCACACACTGAAGTGCGCAGGACTCTGAAGCACGTCTCACTCCCTTTAAAAGATTGGATCAGCCACAGTCTTGCAGGGGGAAGAAAGGTGTCTCCTGGGATAGGACCTGGGCAACATCTCATGGAGGTTTTGACTGATGGGAGTTATCCCTACTACCAGAACCCATGGCTAGTCCATGGGTAGCCCAAAGAGGACTAAAGACTGAGCAAGACTGGGATGTGCCTTCTGTAGGAGACAGGTATGATACCTGAAAACAACCCTGAAAAGGGTGAGCACTAAACTGGAGTGCCAGAGGAGTTTTTTAATGTGATTCATTATCAACACCAGCATCAAAACAACACATAACTGAATTTGAGGGTCATGGAGAAAGCATGAGTTAGTAAATTGATAAATGTGGAAGAGGGAAATACTGTGGAAAGAAAGGTCTCATCTCCCCATACAGAACACAACTGGTTTTATTAAGACTATGAATGTCAGTCAGTACTTATTTGTACATGTATTTTGCTAAAGGGTAAATTCAGACAAGTCAAGGTCTTCTTGTTACCATTAGTGGTATATTAATTGAAATATTTTGTTTTGCTTCTGTTTGCCGCCTGGATTATGTGGCAGAGGGCAGTATGCTTGTGCCAGGATGTTTGATGGGACACTGAATTAGCTCAGCATTACAAGACAGCGGCATCCCACCGCTCTTAAATCTTTCTCCTTCCTTCAGTACTTCCTGCTACATTTGTCTGAATCTGCTCTTGCTCACGGTATTGACACTGAAAAGCAAGTTTCGCCAAGGTTATTTCTCTACACCTAATAAATCCTAAACTCTTTAAATGCCTCATTCTTTAGGTGAGTTTTCTTTCCTCCGGTTTAAAGAGAAGAAAAAGCATTTCAGGAACAAGATCCTTTCTTCTTGTTTTGTGTGTTATTAATTTCCTTCTCAGAGTAAATAATTTCCCTAATAACTCCATCCCACACAGGCAGCACCAAAAGCAGTCTTCACCGGTTAAAAGTAGATCTGAGTACCAGAAAGCCAGCTTTGCCTACCCCAGAATAATTTCTGCAATAGCTGACCTTCTTGGGAAGGAGTTTGTTCTCATTTCAACTCTCATCTTGTTCAGTTCAATTGTAGTCCAGTTGATGATATGGTGAGCTCAATTAAGATATAGCAGGTCTCTAGTTTTGAGATAAAAAAAAGAGTTTTCAATCAGGTCTAAATTACAGTCCAAAGGAGTGGACCTCAGAACTTGCCACTGATCTGGGCGGATCAGAAAATATTGTTACAAGTCCTGCAACCTTCATCCACAGTCAGCATCACACATTAGCATCTGCAGTCCATTTAGTACCACTGTTTTCTCTGCTTTCTTAAGGGGAGCACAGGAAAACACTTCTCTTCCTTTCATTCCCCTCTTGCAATCTTGCAAGGTGAAACTACTCATCAATCAGATGAGCTACTAGTATAAGTGTAGTCATATTCACCTTTAATGAAGCTATACCGTTCTACCAAGGATCTGATTTCCAACTGCATTTAGATATTATAATTTTCTGTTGGAAACAGTGGCTTTTGTCAGTGGAAAGTACAACTGTAACAGTTATCAGACTGTCCTTGACTTGGAGCTTGCTTTTTGGAACTGATGGACTCTCAGGTCTCATATAATCCAGAACAATGGATTTTGGTGGTGGAGAAACCATGACAAGAAATGGAACTAGGTGTAGCAGGGGGGTTGTTGCACAAATATAGACATGTTCCTGTGAGCAAGGTCTGAGATGTGTACAGGCCTTGACTGACATCCCAACTAAAATGAAATCAATGATAAATTTGCCTTTGTTTTCAGCAAGAGATGGTTTTCATCTCTGCCTGCTGTATATCATCTCTTTCAGTCTTCACTACATATTTTATTGCTGGTTTTATTTTGAACGAATGTGTGGTCAAGCTGTATATCCATGTTTTTCAGCTTAGCCACACAGATTGTAGAAAAGTTTTTTGTAAAATTAAAGAATATGAGTAGCCAACCTATCTCAGGAAAGAGAGGTTAAAATTGCATATTTAACTAGTTGGTTCATCAGATCAACCTTTCTACAATGGTTTTTACCTCCAAAAAAAGTCACACGACTCAGTTTAATACTGATTAAAATATCATATTCCAAAACAAATATCAATATGTGGACTAGAATCAGTGAAAAGGATTAAGAGAGAGGATTGTGATTCTGAAAATCCTGTGCACAACAGTGAGATTGTTCTCTCAGCAATGGACTTTGCTAGCTGGAGTATGAGAAGACACAGAACTTAGTCAGTGTTCTAAAAGTAAAAATCTCCAGAGAGCAATGACAACTGCTGAAGATTAGAGCATATTTTGGGTCTTGTTCCCATAAGCTCAAGTAAATTTTTGAGAGACACTGTTAACCCTGACCTCTAAGATATTTTTTATGGCATTTTCATTGAAACCAGTGAAGTGTTACTGAGCCTGACCATATGCCCTGATCTAATGCTGCAGAAGAAAGAACTGGACCGAAGAAACTTGGGAAGCATGAAAGGACCCTACTTTAAAGGAAGCTTTCTTTCAGTGAGATGTTCATGGTCTGTCTGGGGTTTTCTTTGAATTCCTGGTGAGAAGTGGAAACATCAACAGAGCAGGCTATCAGAAGAGACGTTGGCCCCTTCACAGTAAGCTGGGACTTTTCTCAAATGGTCTAAATTAGGACAATTCAGTATCTACATAGGTCAGGAAGTGATGGGTCTGGTTGTGGAAGGCAATAAGCAGCAATCTGCTTTGGGTAGAAAGAACTGGAGCAGAGAGCAGAGGGACTGATCATAGGTTGTTTCTCTATGCTGTTCTTTTTCTCTTCTTTGTTTTTATGCTTTCCTAAATAATGTGCTCTTTGAATAAACCTGTTTGATTCACTGCTTTTGAGCAGGGAATATATTGCTCACTAAGTGTTCTGACAGTTTGATTTGGTTTTGGATGGTATCTTAAGATGATGTTAAAAGTGGACATCTAGATGCAGAACCTGGTGCTTGTTGCTGCCAGTTGGGTCTTGGCAAATGAGCTACCCAATTAAGCTGTATACATTAAATGAAGCTGTCACCAATGTGCCAGCCAGCTATACTAAATGTTCAATTAGAAATCCATCCAGTATCTTTAATTCCAAGGAATATTTTACAAACACATTCTAACACACAGGAAAACATTCAGTTACTGTAATGAAGTCACCTCTGAGATGCGATATGGGAGCTGTAAACACGTGAAACTGCAGGAAGAGAAAATGTATCAGCTGCACACAGCTAATTCTTCTCATTTTCTACACAATACCATGCCAAAATTTCTACAGCTAAGCAAATAATGTCAGACAACATTGTATGGCATCTCCTTCACGTGGGTGGCAACAAGAAACATAGCATAAGGGTTATTATAAATATTGTGAATCTGTTTGAAAAAAGTCTCTTGAGTTAATATTCTGAAGCATATCGAGTTAATATGACTTAAATTTTTTTTGAATACCTTTACAGCATCTTGAGAAAGAGCCAAGAAATTAATTTTTCTCATTTTGTAGCATTTGTCATACAGTGAGGTCTGCAGGCATCTAGAAAAATCCTTGTGAATACTGACAGGTCTGAGTGAAGACTCTGTGGAAGCAAAGTTGCATGTACAGCCCTGTGAAATCCTGTGTTGGTTTCACACAGGCTTTCTAGAGTGGTCCCACTGGTCTCAGGTCTGCATCTTTATCTGCAGGCTTCAAGAAGCCACAGTAAAAATGAATTTTACTCGGGGCGTTTTTCTCTCAACTTGCTATCGTCCACACATACCCCAAAAAGCTCATTTCTACAGTTTACTTACTAGGACCTCCTAGGTTTTATCCAAGAGGCCTTTTAACCCCCTTTTCTCAGATCCTGTCACTTGTGAGATTTTCCCAAAAATGACTGTCAGTCTCATCCTCGTGTGGCATAGTGAGTTGGGGAGGACTGCTAGGCTTTACCCACAGCCCCAGAGCTCCCTCATTTGCTTCCTATTTCTCTGTAGGAAACACAGGGATGGGTCCTGCTGCAGAAGCAGCTGTGTTACCATTCTTTAAAATCTCTCTCTGAATGAATATATTACTTTGGGTTGTTTCTCTGGTTCTTCACTATCTGTTGAGTTGGGTGAAGTCAGTGAAGTCAGTAAAGATAGTGTTAAAGGTCGCTAACTTTACAGTGTCCCAAACACTGATTTTTTTATGTGAAGTTAAAGAAAATGGACAGTCAGTGATAAACACAGTCAGTAATATAAATCAAACAACAGCACTGTCTTTCATGCCCTTTGTTCATATAGACACTGGGTCAGGGAAAGGAAGGAAAAATCATATTGTAGTAAAATTGGTTTAGAACATCTTTCTTGATTAACACTCACATGTAAATAGCATTTAGGTAAACTAGCCACTTGCCCTCTAAAAGCCTGTGCTGTCATTTAATACATTTATCAGCAGAACTGAAGCACAGTGTGTTTGCTGGAAGCTTTGAAAACAGCTCCAGCTCTGAACTGAATGGCTGCTTTTGTCTCCTTTAGGAGCAGAAGGATTTTCCTTATCCAGGGGAAGAAAGAAGTCTTTTCAGAGAGCACGACTTTGCGCCAGGTTCTCTGCCAGGAGTCATGGGGTTTTTGGACAACCTGGAGAGGCTACATCACATCGGTAAGCCTAGCAGGTGGTGAAGGCTGAGAAGACAGGACACCTCTCTGCAGCTCCAGGCACTGGCATCCTCATTGCCGTGTCAGACAAGGTCACCACAGGCAACAGGTTGTTCCCTCAGGGGACACAGCCTCCTCCTTTGTTCCCTTCTCAATTCTTCCGTTCACTTTCACCTCATGCTCCAAACTTCTCTGACAGTCCCAGTTTAACACCCCTGCCCCAGTGAAGTCCCACTCTGCAGGCAAAAGAAGCATCTGAACTCTCTCCTGAGCCCAACAGCACTGCTTATTAATCAGACAGAGTTCATGTCTGAGAGATATCAGGGCATTCCTTTTGAGGGGAGAACATGCTGCTTCCAGGGAGATCTCTTCCACCATCTGCCCACATCAAATCTAGGAAGCAGAATATTGGAAAGCAAATTCAGCACAGATGTATAACACGTGAAAGTCTGTTGACTTCAGGGTATATTTGTATTGCATTTAGCCTCAGGAATCTAAACTAGAGACAGCCTTTCCTCCCCTCCCCACTGCCACTCCCATGTACACATCAGTAGACACATACTGTGACACCTAATTCAGATTTCAGTATGATCATCAGTGGAGTTGCATTATGTTTTTCATTTGTTATTTGGTTGTTTGCTTCTGCAAGGAAATAGTTTACATGGCAATTATGAGACAGGCAACCATTATATAAATCGTGTTATTTTCCCAAGTTGAAATTCCCAGTCACCTGTGTGACTTGGAAGGGTGACTAAGCTCTTCATGCTCAGAAGATGTAAATCTTTAGTGCATAACTTCTGTCAAATGTATTTGGAAAATTATTTCTAAACGACTTCTTACTCCATGTTGCAAAGGGCCATAAAATATCAGCCATAGCAATGTCATGCTATCACAGTTGGCTTGTCTCTGTGTTTGATGTACAGAGTGTAGCAGGTCTTTGTTAACTAATGCCACTTTGGAAGAAGAATGAGGAGGACTGCAGTATCTTCCCTCTCTTGGGCCCTCCCTATTCAAGGAGTAAGGAGAATCCAGCAGAGAGTCCCTTCTTATGCAGTGCTTAGGGAAAGGCTCCAGGGCTGTGCTCATTTAGTCCACTACATCTGAGTCTGTGCACATTTACCTAGTGCAAGTTATTTCTCTTTTATCTACCCTCCTCTCAGACAGAGAGATGTTTTAAAAACAAAAAAGGAGAAAATAATACATTCTTCCACATAAACCTGTCCTGAAGAAGGCCAAACCCTAAACAACATGTGAAAATATTAATTGTTTTGTCAAATACACTTCTGGCAGGAGCTCAATAGGACAGTGCTAAGTATGGCACAAGCACTTGAATAAAATGTACCACTAAGTCTAAATTTAAGCAAATATGAATGGAAGAGTTTTGGTTTTTTTTGTTTTTTTTTTTTTTTGAAACATCCTGAACATGCTGAGTTTTCTTTGATTAGCACCCACTGAATTAAAATATTTGGAAACTAACTGGGGGAAATACTGTCTTTCTATTATAGATTAAGCTCCCTTTTCCCTGTAATTAAAGAAAGTGCTTTTTCCACTTCAGCAATCCTTCGGCAAAAACAAAGATAGAACTCAATATTCTTGATAGATCTTGGATAAAATGAAGACAGGAAAGAAAACCTTTCAGACTGGTTTTATGGGCTGGAAAGAAACAGGACCGCATATCTTGTCTTATTTCAACTCTTAATAGCACATTGTGACCTCTGGCGGAGTCTGCTGAAGTCAATGGAGTTGCACCAGGGATTGGTACCAGAGCTCATGGTCTGAAACTGCCAGTAAATTGGAGGCCAGATGCATATTTTTTCACTGTTTTATGTTAAGAAACTTCTTGTATATGAAAATAGAAGAGGGAAGGAATATTCCTCCTACACATTTTCCTGCAGGTTCCTACAAGCACGGAAATGTTGTGGTTTGGCAGATGTTCAGCATGGTCTCCCAGAAGACGAGTGGTGAGGGGCTTCAGACCTCCACTGGGCAGAACAACTGTCCTTGGCTATTTCTTGCTTTGGGGCCAGGAGGAGGGGAGCCAGGAACCAGAGTGCCTGTTTCACCATCTGCAGATGGGCACATGGTCACACAGTGAGCACACCTTTTCCAATGCCTGGGACAATTTAGCACATACTGAATATGTACTAGCTGTGCAGTATGCAGTCTTTCTCTGCCCGTATCTCTAAAATTTTGGGGTTTCTTCAATTTGATTTTTGGCTGACTGGCAAGGAAAGTGGCACTTGAGCTTTAAGAGAAGGATCAAGGATCCTCAAAAGGAGTTTAACTTCCAAGGTTTGTATAATAGCGATACCCTGGGCTTTTAAGGGGGAAGTGTGCCATTACATTTCCAGAAACACTAGGAGTGGCACATTGCCTCAAATAACTGTAAGAGGTAGCAGAACAAGAGTGAACTTTCAACACCTGAGATTTATGTGTCAAAAATACCTCAGCCCTTGTACATATTTTATGAGTGTTAAAATAAAAAGTACAGTCCCTATGTGTCAGGTGGTGAATGAGCAATACTTCTATAAGATTTAGCTCTTTGCAGGCAATTCTTGAAATTCCTTAAATCCCTGAAATTCTCCAGTGATTGCTCCAGAGGGGTGTGAAATCTATATCTGGACTTCAGTCTGAGTTTCTGTTGTTGCCTGTAATTGCAGGGGAATTTTTGGTGCCAGAGAGATCCTAGGAGGCCATAGAGAAAAAGGAGAGAAAAGAAAAAGGCAGTTGTATTTTGAAGCACAGTTGTTTAATAAACATGTTTTTCCAATAAATAATAAATAAGTCTGGGAACGTCTTCTGCTGTGCTGTGCCAGTGGGGGTAAGCCTGCGTTTACATATGGAGGCTTGGCAGAATGGGTGCTTGACTCACCAGATATACAGTATAAAGTCTGTGAAATGCTGAACGTGCCAAAGTGAGAGGCAGATTCTGTCAGCTTTGCTCCCCATGAGTAGGACTGTGCTTTGCACCTGATTATTTGAGAAGGAAACTACTACACAACGGAAGAAGGTTGTCAGTGTTAACCAAAATAAGTATCTTTTTTAAAACTGCTAACGTGGGCAGTTTCCTCAGAACAAAGAGGTTTTTCAATGGTCTTTGGAGACTCTTTCATTTCAGTTTGTTTCCGATGTTATTTGTTTCCCACGTCTATCTCATTTTAAGCAAGAACCTGCTTGCTGCTAATCTTTTGCAGCCGTATTCTTAAACACCCTGTATACAACACTTGTCACAAGCATGCTGTTCTGGCTATATCAGTGCGCATGACCACGCAGAGACTCATTTTTAGAGCAGGGTGGTACTCCGGGAGCTGTTCTTTCAGCTGTGTGTGTAGGCTTAGCAAATAATATGCAGGCTAAAATTGGAGGCAGGGCTCAATTAACTGCCTCCAGGGTTCTAAAGTACACTATTGCACCCATTTACAGCAAGTTTCTCCACAGTTAAAAAGGAAATCTTTTCCACCGTTTTATTCAAGCTCTTGAGTAGAATTTTATGGAGAATTAGATTTGTGGCTCAGCATTTTAAATATCAATTTAAGTTCTATTTTTAACAACACAATGTTTGGTTTATTTCTACTAAGGTCTATAGCACCTTTCCTTAAGATTCCTTATTCCTGGTAAATGTAAAGGACTGTTAAGAGAAACCATGGAGAGTCCTTCTTAAAAAATGTGTACTGCAGCTTCACCTGAGGAGCAGAGGTGAAGGGGGCAGAGGTTCACCCAGTCTGAGCAGCTTCATCATGAATGTGATTCATCTTTGTTAGGATGTTAGGATGACTTTCTGGTCATACTTCAGAAAGGATAGAAATGCAGCATTTTGAACAGCATTTATTTTTCCTTAATGGGATACATAGAAATAAACCAAGTTCAGGCTTCCTTTCCCTGGGTCCTAGGTGGAGAAGAGAAGACATCCACCTTTCCTACTTCATCTCTCCTCTTTCCTTAGGGAACCAAAATCCAGTTAGGGTCAGTAGTGCAGCAAATGGTGTTGACTTCTAACAGATCTGCACATCAGGGTCCTTCATCTATATTTTTTCAGACACTAACAGTTTCTCAAGTGTCTTTGCAAATATGATGACATGCCCTTTTGTTTGTATGAGGTGATCAGAAAAGGAAACACCTCAATTAATGATCATCCATTCACTCCTGTGCTCAGATGCTCGCAAGTTCAGGCCCTTTTCTGACTGCAACTCTGGCTTTGGGAAAAAAAAAAAAAAAAAAAAAAAGACATTTTTCTTGCATGTGGGAGTGTTAGTTTTACTTGGATTGAAGGGCCTAGGAGATTCTTTGTATTCAAAGAGCAAACACTGGCACTATCATTATGAATTACTATTCCTGATGAGTCTAATTCTTTTTACTGCCATTACAACAGATGCTCACATATCTATCCTCAGTGGTCAAATCAATCTTTCCAAACTCTTAATAAATATTCTAGGAAGAATACTAGATTTTATAGCAGCATTTCCTGGCCCTGGCAGGAGGAGATAGAGCTGCCCCTTCAAGCTGGCTTTTCACACAGCTTACCTGCAAAACCTGAGGGACACCAGATAGGGACCCCTTGCTGAACATTGCTGTTATACAGGCAGATATTCACAGTGACAGCATTTTTCCCTGTTAACAGCCTTCAGTACAATATTCTTCTCTCTGTGGCTATGTCTCTTCTTTCAGCTTCATCCATCTTCAAGTGCATGAGCTCTGTTGTGGTTAATAATAAACTTCAGGGACTTTTAACATGGGGAATTTCTCAGAACACAAACCAAGTGAACAAACAGGCATCCCCTGACAGAACCTTGAAAATAGAAAGCCTAGTGAAATAAAACATATGAGTTGCTCAAAACAGTAGATCTTTAAAAGAAGTCAGATTTGTAATCTCGCAAACTTGGTAGATTATCTGCATATAGATTTCTTCTTACTTAATTCCTTTCTTGCTGACATCTAGCAGATTAGCAGCTTTCAGCTGCTAATTATCACCAGTGTGTCTCCTAGAATGGCTGTTCCTATTTTCCTTTGTCTTCCTGGAAATTCTGTTCCCTGTGGTCTTGTTTTATTGCAGCTTTGTGACGTTAGCTTCTACCCTTCCTGCAATCCTTCTGGATGCCTCTTGGATCTCATGTTTCCTCTGCTTTTATATTGGTTCCTCTTCTCCATTACCATGAGAAACAAAAGATCTTACAGGGAAAAACAGGGAATACACTCTCATTCATTAGGAACAAACCTATGGACAGAGGGCAGGTCCAGGAAAATAGGCAGTACCAGCCCCAGAAGGTTATCAGCCTGTGTAGGTGAGTCTGAAATACAGTGGGACAGGTAAACCATGGAGTCATTTGGCTAGGGCAAGGCATTGCCAAGTGGTTGAGTCAAGCCCTGCTCTTAAGTGAGTTTATGATTTTCTATTCTTATGGTTTCTTATATCCCCTAGACAGAACTGCCTCTGAAATGCTTGAGGTAAAATAAATGAATGAAATGTTTCCTTTTGGATCAATTTTTTGGTATGTGTCTTCCATGTTCCTCTGGTTTTAAATGGTTTTCAAGGCTGCCTGCAGCCTTGAATTGTCTTTTTGGCATGGAGTTTTAACCAGACTGAAGCTGAGTTAAAAATATAATGAGATTCTGAAACAGTTGAGTTATTAAGATTTGCTCATGTTTATCTATCATTCCATTTATAGAACACTTGTAGGGATTAGCACACAGCACACCAAAAGAAGCATATATCTTATGAAATAGTATCCTTTAGGTTCATAGTTGCTGCTGGGAGATTTCCTCCCTAAATATCTTTTTGTTTTGCTGTGCTTTCTTTCAGTCCAAAGAGGGGCTTTGCTGGTGCCAATACTGTGTTCAGAAAGTAATCTTACCCTGTCCTCTTACAGCAGGAAAGCACAGCTCACACAGCAGGTGTGGTTTACAAGGGCATGACACTGTGAAGCAAAAAGCATCTGAGTCCCCTCTTTATATATCTTTAAAAAGAAGAAACATAACTGGAAAGCAAAGGATGCATTCAAATACCGACTAAGCCAGGTTGGATGGATTCTTGGTCTCGTGGAAGGTGTCCCTGCTCATGGCAGGGGGATTGGAACTAGATGATCTTTGAGGTCCTTTTCAACCCAAATCATTCTATGATTCTATGACTTCTGCCACTGTTAATATGTACCAAGGCCTATGCATCCACCCAATTTTGGATATGGGGCATTTGAATGAATACAAGCACATAGTGTATGTCCTGTGGGTCTGATAAGGGCAACTCTGAGCACCAGTTGTGGTATAGTGCAATTTTAGGAATACTTTTAAGTTACCAGTGACCCAAAATGAGTCACAACTCCAATTTAAATATAAAGGCTTCTTATGAGATACAACGACTTTCTTGTCTAAGAATTAGATCCACAAAAGGCAGCATACTGAGGCGGGGGCAGGACCTGAAACAAGAGAAGTGGGAAAAGACACAGAGAAGGTAGGGGTGGTGACTTTTAATTCATAAAATGAATAAAACAGCCAGTCTGAAATAACATAAACCAACTACAGGTTGCTCATTAATTTCAAAACATTCTCACCATCCAAAGCCTTTTTAAATGGGGGCCATTTTGAGCCTTTAACTGTCTCAGTCTGTTGCTGGTCATAATCCTCTTCCTCGAATTCATCTTCTAAGAGTGATGGTCCTCTTCTGTGAGTTAGAGAGCTTGATCTGAGTGAGAAGTGACCTAAGAAGGTGTATTGCCAAATCTTGTGGGCAAGATCCCTCTTTCCTTGCAAAAGCACAGCTCCTTATACTCCTCAGTAAAGTTACAGAGGTCAGTAGAATAAAGGCCAGGCCCCTGTGTTTCCCTGGGTCCAGAGTAAGGCTCACTGCCTGCAAATGAGCTTTTCCCTACCAGCATAACAATGAGGAGGATAGCTTATATATACATCAAGTGTCCTATCTAAACAGATAATTAAATTAAAAAAAAAATAACAATAACAATACATCAATATTTTTAAATGAGTAGATTTTGTGTGCTTTCAAAATTTTTTTCTTCCAGTTATTCATGGCAGAATAATGTTTGCAGAACAGATAAAGGCAAGCAGGAAGCTGTAAGTAATGGATGTCTAGAAAAGCTGTCTTAAAAACAAGTGTACCTGTGAGGAACAATTGGCAGACTGTTGGGACTTTCATGGATAATTACATTACACAGGCTCTCATAATGTCAGATGCAATATAATAAATAGGCTGCTCACTTTGGTGTTCCCTATAGTCAGCTAGAGCTATCTGGGAGGCAACTCTTCATTTTTCTGGTTTGTGTGAAAATTATGCCTTTTTGTCAGGAGCTCCTTACTTTGCAGAACACCACACCGCCCAGCAGCTGCTCATAGCAGCTGTGAATCAATTATACCAAACTGTCAGTGTGGTAACACTGGTGCTTGCATTGTCTTGCTCAGCTGTAGCTCCTGAGCTCCTCCAAAGCCCTGCACTTGCCACAGTGATGCTTGCTTGGGATGGACCCTACCCCTGAAGGTCTTAAATACACCAGTCATCACCTCTCACCCTGTGGCTGCCCTCTGTGGTTGATGGTGCTCTGCACCTTGCAGAGGGAACTCAGGATCTCTCAAGACTGCATACCTACTTTGTCTTTTTCCTGAGGAACCAATGAAATTCTGCTGGGATTTTTTGGGGGGAGAGGTGGTTTGTTTTTTGGGTGTTGGTTGTTTGGGGGTTTTCTGTTTGTTTTGTTTTGAGGTTTGGTTGGTTGGTTGGTTTTGAGGGGGGGTTGTTGTATGGTTTAGGGTTTTTTGTTTGTTTCTCGTGGTTTTTTGTTGGTTGGTTTTGGGGTTTTTTTAGCAGTATAGCAATATTAGTCAGAAAAAAAAAAAAGAGAGAGAAATACACACGGAGATTATATGCATTTTGCATTGCCCTGAGCACAGATAGCTCCTCAGGTCTTTCAGAAAAGCATCAAGGGAGAAGTGGCAACTCTTAGACTACTCTGAGGTAAGGATTGTCTTGGAGAGGCAAATCTCAAGCCCATGCTTCTCATTGTATACTCCCCTGCATGCCCCATGGTGGACATGGGTGATAAAAGGTGTTGCTGGTCAGCTCTGGGCCCTCCTTCTCACCTGGGTGCTAATAGGAGACTCCTGAAGGGATGCCTATCCCTGCAGGAAGGAAAGTGCAGCATCCAGTTTCAGCTGGAGATCAGCCAGTATCTGCTGATGCTTGAACTACTGCTCACACAAAAGATAGAATTTGGGAGCAGAGGTTGGGGTAGATTTCCTCTACAATGCTCCCTGTTCACACAAGACAAGGATGGCAAATTGACAAGCACCACTTCCATGGTCTTTTTGTCCCAGCTTGTCCAACATGGTCATGCCATCATGAGGTGGAGGATCAGCTCTTTCCTATCAAGTGTCTCCATCTCTTTGGAATTATGGTGCTGAGTCTGATGGGCTAGAAATAAGATACACACTTAAGCATGGAGTATTTCACTGCATTTATGGACACAGCTTGAAGCAAGTGGATTTTTCAAGAAGTGGAGTGAGGAAAGTACTGGTGAGGTTTTACTGATTTGCGCTTTTTTTCCTCTTGCTTATTTTTTATTCCTCCTCTACTCCCCACCCCAAATCTACAAGCCAAGTACCAGTGCATGGAATAGACCTGCGAACAGAGAAATGTCCTAGTTTGTTCAATATTTACCAGGAACAGAATCTTGCTCTAGGCCTTTTTGGTTGTCAGCTGAGGCAGAGAGCAAAGTAAATGCAGCTGTCTTTCAGAGTCTGCTTGAGGAGCCAGTCATTTTATGTTGTAATGACATGTGCATTTAATAAAGATATAGAGTATTCCAAGGAGAGTAAAACTGCGCTCTTATCTTATAGACATTAAGAATGAAGATTTCATTTAATTGTGGCTCGCTGCTGTGCACAATTTACCGAAATGGCAGTAAACTGCTATTGAACTGTAACATCTAAAGATGTCTAAGTGCTTGGATAATTTGTGGTTTTTTCCTCCTTTGGAAGATAGTAATAAAATAGCTAAAAAATAGAAAGTAAAATATTGCATCGAGGCCTGCAAAGCAGAGAGGGAAGTAGTCACATACTCAAGGGCTCTCAGACAAACATCATCCCCAGGAGAGGCACAAATTGACCCCCTTAACTTTACCTTGCAAATAAATAAAATGATGGGCTTGTATCCCAGAGAGATGCAGTCCAGCAAGTACTGGTGTTTTGTAAGTTTGTGAGCCCTTTAAGAATGTTCCTATAGTTGAGTTGTGCACTTAGCTTTCCCAATTGGATTTTACAGGCCTCTTAAAAGTAGTGCGTGATCCCTTCCTCTCCTTAGGCACCATTCCACAGCCAGAGGTAATACCCAATGGCTGCAGTTGCACAGGATTTTTGTCCACAGTTGAATCCCTTTATTGTCACTTAATGCAGCTCTGAGAGTCTTGGCTCTGCTTGGGTGGCCCAGGGAGCTCCCTTTGATCCCTGCCCATTAGCGGAATCCCTTGGGAATCAGACCAACACCCACTGACTTGCCCATGATGATTATCTGGCTGAAACTCCTGAGCCCTACGGGACTGACAGAAGCATTTGCACCTCTTCAGTGTCTCCTGTGGGGCCTTTGGTTAAAAATGACTATGACAGGATGTCAGTTGATGGAGCTGACAAGGCTCTGATTGAGTATAAAATGCAGAAGAGGCACTTCACACCGTGGCATAGCAAAGAGAGCCTCAGCTGACAGTGAGAAGGCATGGCATCAAAGTAACTGGACAGCCCTGGCCTCCTCGGTAGCAGAAATGGTACCAGTGGTAGCTCCAAGATTAGAGTTGGAGAAGATCCAAGCAGGCATTCAGAAGAGGAGTTTGGGAGGAGCACAGACAGCAGAAAATAAGTGGGAGAAACCAAAAGGAAGATTCTGTGAAAGAAGGAATGCTGAGTTATATTCAGACTTTTTTTTTTTTTATCTAAAAGTTTTTTTGTTTTTTTAATTGTTTTTTTTTGTGAGTTTGATGCAATCTGTGGTAATATTTGTGTCCACTGGGCATGGCAAGCATTAGTCCTAGCTGCAGAGATTTTATTCGGCTAAGAAATGGGCTCCTGTTCCTTGGATGGGTAAATGAAGGATATCCAGCAGCCAGCTCTCTGCAGGGATGAAGCATGAGGAGCCAAGATTTTATAGATTGCAATGTTATAACATCAGTGTTGACCTACCTGCTTACAGAGACAAAGAAAATTGGCACTTGGGTAATGTTTATCAAAGGTATTGTGTTGAAGCACAATCTCAGGATTGTGGATTATTCTTATTAATAGAAAGTGTAATCTACCTCTAGGAGATAACAAATAAGTAAAGTTCATAGCTATTATTACCTCCAGTTACATTCAGTGTGAGTATTTCACACTGAAAGTTATCTTGCATTCATGTAAATTACATCGACTAGAAAATACTAATGCTCTACCCAAGATAACAAATGAAAATGTAAAATATTCTAATCTACTGGTGCTAATGTGTCTAGGGAAGGTTTATTACACTATGCAATTTAGATGAATCACAGAAGTGGAATGTTGGATGAAATTACCAGGGTAGTGATGTCTTCAACTGTGTGCCCAGGCAGGTGGATGGCAAACTGAAGAAATTAAGAACTCCCTCTGCCATGAGAATCCCTCTTTCAGCCATCATCCAGAGACAGAACTGTCCACTTTCCTCTGGATTTGCCATTGAGATCAAGGAAACACAATAAAACTATTTCTTTTATTTCTCACTACCTTCAGAATTTCATTTTGTGTATTTGTTTTGCTATTTGTATTGAGTTGCTCATCTCTGACACGTCTGCTAGCAAGGAATAAATAAATAAAGCCAAATGAGCTGAATGAGTTGTCTGAAGAATAGTGTGAAATTTACTTGAAAAATCATTCAGCAGTTGTTTGAGACAACAAAGAAAACTGAGAAAAGTCAGTTGTATATTTATAGAGGTGTTCTCAGCATCTTTCAGATCTGTCTGCAGTGCCTTTCGCATTTTGCCCACATGAAAGAGGGAGGGCTTGTAATTTTTGCCAGGCAGCTGTGCAGCCATCCATTACCCAGGGAGGCTGCTCCAGAGCTGAGGGGAAAGATTTAAAAATTATTTTTATTGGCTTAACATGCTACTTTCTTAAATGAGTTTTCCCTTTGTTTATCCCAGGGCCTGGGAGTTCAGAACTCACACCCCCTGGCCACACTGTAGAGTAAAACAATGCCCTGCCAGACAGCTGAAGCTATTTCTTTGTGTGCAAATGGCTGTGTTTCTAGTGGAGGTGAAAGGTGCTAGGCTGGCATCCTGGGACAGTAAAGCCCTTCACCAGTTTCTGTTGGTTCACTGCAAGGTTTCATACTAGATTCACCAATGAACCACATCACTGGCCAAAGGGGCTGCCCCAGAGGTGCCTGAGTAGTTCTGTCAGCTGCGGCTTACTCAGTCCTTTGCCACCTGGAAACTCACAGAGTTGTTAATGTAATTTCTGGTCATACTTTTTATATTGTAGTTCAGCATCTGCCTAGGACTGCACTGACCCCACTGGGTGTTTCACACAGACCCCAAGCAGCTGTCAGATGGTGACAGCGTACAGCCACTGCCGAGCTTGACCAGATTTGAGACAATAACCTTGAGAGCTAAGGCTCAGTATGGATTTGCAGCCCTGGTGCACAGGAGACAAAAATATCAAGAGTGATAGAAGAAAACTACTTTTAGATAAGGATAAAAGGCAAGTGCTATGAAGAATGAAGGTATTGATCCAACTTCTAAGTCCTCACTTAGATAGCAAAAATGATTGTCCCCCTCTCTTATTTGATGTTCAAAAAGTCATGATTTTCTGAGCTTGGGCTTGTATGAGAAGATACAATATTTGAATTTTCATATCAGCAAAATGGCAAAGAACAAGAACTGAATCTTGGTTTGTTGAAGACAATGGAGTTTCGCCATTGATATTCAACTGAGGCAATTTTCTTCCTCAGGCATGCTGTGGATCAAGAATAAGGCATTAAACCTCTGATTTATTTTTTTTTTTAATCATCTGCAGTTCAGAGAATATATTTATCAATCTGGGACTTTAACCAAAAGGAAAAGGTTTACAAGCAACTAAACCATGTTCTTTCAAGATTTACAAAACTAGCAAACCCAGTGTATATCCATGAATAACTTTAGCTAGAATAAAGGATGAAGCAGAAAACCAGAAGTGACAGTATATAAAGGATTTGTCCAAAATTTTTTTTAAACACTAGGAAGAACTTGCTTTAACAGCAATAATATTTTCGAGGTTATTTATATGAGTTTCTTTCTGAAAAAGCTGACTCCTACAGCAGACATATATAAAAGAAAGAAAAAGAACTTTTTATTTCTTTACCTTTTAATCTTTATATTACTTTTTGCCTTGAATCATCAGTCTATCCTTCAAACTTTCTTGATGCCATTAATAGTGGAGAAGAATGAAAATATGGTTCTTGAATATTATGTTCATTCTTAAGAGCATATTTTTTTCAAATATGTTGTATTGCATGACAATTTTTCAGTCTTAGGCTCTTCATGGATACCATTCACTTTGAAGAAGCCTCTAAGCCTTTCTTCTCTCATTTCCTCTCTCTTACTGTTTTGACTTCAGAGAGGAAAAAAGGTTTATTCTTTCACATTTTCCTTGACTGACCCATGGAAATGATGTATGATAGAAGCTTTAGAAAGAAAGATGCCTGTTAGTGCCTTTGAAAATTAGTCTCTTTGTTCTTATGGCTGATGCTTTTGCTGCATAGCTGTGATCTGTTATGTGTGCTTATTTTGAAGATTCAGTTACCTTCCCTTATTCAACTGCAATTCTCAAAGTCTGGAGTAGAAGCACCAAACTTGAGGAGTGGGCCCATGAGAACCTCAGGAAGCTCAATAAATAGAAGTGCAAGGTGCTGAAGCTGGGTCAGGGTAATCCCAGACATAAGTATGGACTGGGAAAAGAGCTCAGTGAGAGCATCCCTGCAGAGAAGGGACTGAATGTTCTGGTGGATGAAAAGCTGAACATGAGCCAACAGTGTGTGCTCATAGACAAGATGGCCAACTGCATCCTAGGCTGGATCAAAAGCAGCGTGGCCAGCAGGCGGAGGGAGGTGATTCTTCCCCTCTACTCTGCCCTTGTCATACCCCACCAGGAGTTTTGCATCCAGCTCTGGGGTGCTCGGTGCAAGAAAGATGAGGATCTGTTAGAGTGGGTCCAGATGTGTGTGACAGAGTTGTTCTGAGGGCTGGGGTGTCTCTCCTGTGAAGACAAGCTAAGAGAGCTGAGGTTGTTCCGCCTGGAGAAGAGAAGCAGCAGGATGACCTCATTTTGGCCTTCCAGTACTTAAAGGTAGCTTATAAAAGAGAGGGGAAGAGATATTTTATATGGCCAGATAGTGATAGGACATGGGGAACAGTTTTAAACTAAAAGCAGAGAGATTTAGAGAGGAAAGGAGATCCACCATTACCTGTACATTTCTAAATATGAACAAAGAGGCTGAGCAGACAAATTCACATCTGACTGCAGTATGTATAAATTCAAGTCTTCTTGGGGGATTTATCAAAAGAGTCTTTTGTCCACCACAAAGACTGTCCTACTCACAGGAACTATATTACTATATGTTTTATATCTGGATTTGTTCTTTTGAGTCAACTTCAAATCACCATCAGCTGATGTTTTAAAAAGGATGTTACCACGTCGTATTTACTTACAGTCAATTTAATTTTAGTAGAACCTATACATTTCAATGAAACTGCTTTTATTGCATTTGATAGCTATCTGTCTTGAGAAGCATCTATTCTATTTGTCTTAAGAAATCCTTTGATATCGGTAGGATTCAAGACCAATATAGAGCCAACACCTGAAATTCACAGCCACTGATACTGAACAATTTTGATACCTATTGACAGGCCCTGATACCTTTCAAACTTGATAGGCTACACCCATAGGTTGTAGAATCATAGAACATAGAATGTTAAGGGTTGGAAGGGAGCTTAAAGATCAGATGGTCCTACCCCCTCTGCCCATGGTCAGGGGCACCTCCCACTAGACCAAGTTGCTCAAGGCACCATCCAAACACGCTTTAAACACTGGCAAGACTGGGGCATCCACAATCTAGATAACCTGTTCCAGTGTCTAACCACCCTCACAGGAAAGAATTTTTTCCTAAGTTTCCCCTCTTTCAGTTTGTACCCATTACTCCTTGTCATATCACTGACAAAGGGTCCATCTCTGGCTTCCCTGTAGGCCCCCTTCAGATACTGGAAGGCTGCTATGAGATCTCCACAAAATCTTCTCTTCTCTAGGCTGAGCAGCTCCAATTTTGTCATTTTAAGACATTTCTGTCTTTTTAAGGGAAGTCCTCTCCTCCTCTTATCAATTGTTACCCTCCTCTAGACTTATTCAACAGTTCCATGAAATCTTCTCTTAGGCAGCAGAACTGTGTGCAGTACTCCAGGTGGAGTCCCACAAGAGCAGAGTAGAGGGGGAGAATCACTTCCTTTGACCTCCTGGCCATACTGCTTTTTATCCAGCTCAGGATGTGGTTGGCTTTCTGGGCTGTGAGCATACTGCTAGTTCATATTGAATTTTTCATCAACCATCACCAAGCCTTTCTCCTCAGGGCTGCTCTCAATCACTCTTCTGCCCAACCTGTAGATGTGTCTTTGATTGCCATGACCCAGGTGAAGACCCTGCATTTCCCTTTGTTGAATGGCCCATCTCTCAAGCATTTCACGGTTGCTCCGGATGGCATCACTTCCCTCCAGACTGTCAACTGCTCCACACAGCCTGGTGTCATCAGGAAATTTCCAGAGAATGAACTTGATCCTGCTGTCATGTCACTGACAAAGAAGCAAACACCGAGATCAATAGATAACATTTTGATATTCATAGGCCTTTCATAGGCCTTTTGATATTTATATGCCTTTCAAGCTCAATAAGAATCCAAACACCTTGTTCAAAAGAAACTTTTTGACACTGGGAGTAATCAAGACTTGTAGCTAGTGAGCTCTTTTAGTATGGATAGGCATTGAGACCAATCAATTTTGACACATATCTAAAGGTAGTTTTAACAATAGGTTATTACCATATCAATGTCAATAAGCATTGATTCCTTCTCATCTCAATAAGCATTTATTTTATTTCCTTCGCTCTAAGAATTATTCTTTTTCATATTGGTACAAATCAAGACCTACAGATAACAAGGCCTTTCAGTATTTGTAGGCTTCGGGATCTATCAATTCTATAGAATTTTAATGATTGCCTTGTAATGTACTGGAATTAAAAGTAATACTCTGTGCTCCCCAGCTAAATAGTGCTGCAAATTGGTATTTCCTCAAAACTGAAGGGCTTATAAGAAATTATGGGAAATAATGAAAACTCCTCTTAGACAAAGAAAATTACAGAATATGTTCCAGTTAATAATAATTTTTTCATGAAAAATTATTATCTAAGTGCAGATACATTTCCTGATAAGCATCAGTATAATTGTTGAAGATCATATAATATCTAAGAGTAATTGTAATTAAATTAACCACTGATCACTCCATTTCTTTTCATCCATTTTGTATGTGTATAGGTAGACAGAACAATTAAAGTTATAAAAGAGTTCATGTTGATTTGCACAGCTCTGATTCAAAGCAGAGCAAAATCACAGATGGGCAGCAAAATTAAAACTACACTGTGGCAAAATAAAAAAAATGTATTAACTTCCATTTTTTTGTCCTACTTTTTCTGAAAGCCTGTAAATTAGCTGCTACTTACAGTTCTAATACAGAGCAAAGCATTTGTTATCCACTTAGCAGTGTGCTAGTCATCTCTGCTAGGGAAAATATCAATGTTAGTGCACTTCCACTAAAAAGCACTCAAGAATTTAAAAAAAAAAAGCCAACAACTAAACTAGAAACAATTTAGCTTTGATCTGAAATCCAGCACTTGTACATAAAAGAAATTTAACTTGAAGGTTACTAATACATTTTCTACGTCACTTCTATTTGTATGGAAATAAAAATAAAGTCACTTCATAGCAAATGTACTTATTACTTTCTCCTGTGGCTGTGTCCTTTTCAGGAGGACCTAAATTTCTTGCTATTGTTAAGGTTTGCATTTGCTGGGCTTTATTGACAGTGTTTCAGTGAAATAGTAATGAAATAGCACAACCTAGCACTCACTAGTTGTTTTGTAGGCAGTGATATTGTTTTTTTATACATCATTAGAACTTGTTACTGAGATGCTGAAAAAAACCTAGAAAATCTTACATACCTAGATATACAAGATAGTGAGAGAATTGGGATCTTCCACAAGTGCAGGACTTTGTAGGGGCTCAGTCTTTTAGGCTTCAGTCAGTTCCCAAGCCACATCTTCGTATGCATGTATATTATTCACTAAAATAATTGTTTTGTTTCCAAATAAACACTGAGTTTTGGAAGTGGTTTCTCTCTCTCTTTTTTTTTTTTTTTTTAAGAACTGCAAAACTGCATAATATTGAAGAGAAAGGGCTGAAATCATCTCTTAGGACTCTCAGAGTCCTAAATCTTGACCTGTTTTTTTTACTAGGATGTACTTTACCATTTATGTTTATTTCGTGTTATATATTTATCATTTTAATTAAATTGTGTGCTTGATAAAACTTCTTAGCTTGAAGGTTTTGGGTCCTAATGTTACAAGAAATGTAACTTCCTTCTCATTTTCCTCTCTACTTGCATGCTGACAGGGAGAGAGACTGTGTGTGGTGACCTCGATTTATGGACTGTGAAGGCATGCTTTGCTCCTGGGTCTCAGCTGTGGCACCTCACCAGGGACGTGTCAGCAGGTAGCAGTGCCGGGCACTGCATTCACACAGGCTGTACAGAGATTTTCAGGGTGCTCCCATGAATGTGATGAGACATCAGATATCAGCCTTAAGTCACCATGAACTCAGCAATTCAGATCAAGATGAAATCTGTGGTCATCTGTCATCACCTCACAAAACGTTTTGCTCAGGATCCCTTTTATGTTGAGGTACCATGGAGGGAATGTACGTATGTTTCCCAGGAAAGAACTTATTCTCTGTGGTTATAACAAGTTCATCAGGGCTGGTCTCTGCAAGCTCAACTAACAGATCTGCCTCCACGCTTAAACAAAGTGAGGTTTATTTTTTCCCCCTCATTCACCAGTGCCCACTGTGAATTGCACATCATCCTTATTCACAGTCTGTACAAACAGTATCAAGCACATGTGTTATCACTTTGAATCCTGAGTGGCCTGCCCCACTGAGGATGTTACCTGTTAGCTATTCCTCTGAACCATCCTGTATCACTCATTTTGTCACTTGCTAATTTTGACTCACATAGTGCTCAAAGAGCATGGGTAAGTCAGGTTGTATGCATATTCTTTATTTTATTTGAGCTACTCAAATAAGTTATGTTTTCTCTCTCTGGATACATTACATGGCAAAGCATAAGTAAATCAAAAGTAATAAATTGAGTATGGTATCTGAATGCCCTCTGTGAGGTTTTCCCACCATGTCAAGAACTTCTCTCCATTTTCCTGATGCATCTACAGTTGTTTTAGTTCTATTTGTTAGGAACTGTGGCAAAGTCTGTACAGCAGAAAGGTATACAGACTCCAGCCCTTGGACATGACTAAAGGAGAAACTGCTGGCTTCAATGACCTGTTACTGGATGTGCATATCTAGCAAGTCCCTTCTGTTTAACAGGTCAGAAATAATGCACATCCCTCAGCTGCACATTCTTTTCCTGGTGTGCCATTTCAGAGTGAGGTACATATATATGTAATACAGAGCATGATATGAAAATACGGTCTCTAGCTGACAGAAATGGGTGGCTGTATTGTGGTCAACATCAGAAATCTAATTTAAGTCCTTCTATTTAAACATGGATGCAGACACCCCTCAGTATGGATCTAGTGTTTTTTTCCCCCAGTGGTACAGATGCATCCAAATAAATCCAAATTACAAGTCTTAAAAATGCACATGGGCATTCTAACAATTTGCTTTCTGGAGCTGTAACAGGTCACACACATCCCATTTCCTTCCATTGGCATGAGGACATGATGGCTCAGAGCTCAGCAGACCACAGCTCTCAAGGAAGAGGAACAAGTCCTCGAGTTCCTCCTCTAGAATCTCCCAGCAAGAAAGCCCATGGGTAATGAATTATTTCCTTGACTTCAGTCTGTTTACAAGGGAGTGAAAATATGTACCTACTCACCAACGCTAACAATGAAGGATCCACATGGTCATACAAGCTTCATTTGTTGTTCCAACGAGAGTTGTGGAGTCTTACTGTGGCAGATATCACTGTGAATTATGGTTATTTAGCTGGCACACCAGAGAATCAACTCCTGTCCTCCGTGGAGCTTGGGAACCAGCCACTGTTAGGTGTCATACCAACACCTCAGGAAAAAAAGTCCCTGCAATAACTTCCTCATTCAGTGGACACAAGTCATGTTATGCCTACAAGCTGAAAGCTACAGCAGCACTTCTCAGCTTTTAGTGCTCCAAAATTTTTATTGCTAGTTAAATAAAAGCAAACTGAAATTTTTCATCTCAATGAAGCCTATAATTTTTTGGGACCCAGTGGCTACATTTTTCACATGGTTGTAGGACGGGAATGAAATCTCTAGACAGCACTTATTATTCATTCTCCTAGGCATTCACTCCGTATTCTGATAAAGATCAGCCTTGGGCTTTCTAGTTATTGATCTCAGCCAAAAGGCAGATCTCAGATCGAGCAAGTGTTTCTGCTAATATATTTTCCTTCCAACATTAATACTTATTCTAATTTCAACCTCAAGAAGAAGCAATAAATTGCAATCTGTGACTTTAGCTTGTAAAAGCAGAGTGGACCATATGAATATGTGTTGGACAGCTCATCACAGACTGCTGCAAAAATCTAATTATTTCTGGGGTTATTGTACCTTCTTTCACTACATCTATTCTAACTGAGGGGAGGGGAAGCAAAACAAGTTTGAATGTCCACCCCAGTGTTAGAAAAACACTAAATCTCAAATAATTAGCTGAGATGCAATAAAACTTGCCTATAGTATCTAATGAAATTCACTTGGGTAGTTTGAGATTGTTATCTAAACTGATCGGCAGAAAATACTGATGTATCCATCTGGCAATCCATAACTACAAAAGTTACTTTTAAATACAGTTGTGTGTCTTAATTGCCTTGATTGGGCCAAGTACTGACTTCTTCCTTAGGTGGGACTGTTACCTAAACTTGTGATCCTAAAAGGACAAGCTCTTTTTCTGTTTTTAACTTACAACATTCTGAATTAACTCTTAAATATATGGAGGAAAGTGTTGCAGTCCATACAGACTGATTTAAGGAGAAAACCACACTTTGGCATACACAGTTTATTATGTGCACTGGTATTGTAAAATCTCAATTAATTACTGTGAATTATTTGCTTATTGTGGCTCCTGGGAATTTATGGGACAAAGATCAAGTTTAAACAAATCTTTTTGATCTTTTAATGGATATTGTAAAGGCAAAGGTAAGAAAATCACATCTGTATTTCTACATATTTGAACATTATTAGAATTGAGGTTTTCTTAAGCTGTTGATGTAGTAATTAAAAGGAAATTTCATTTGCATAAGCTACAGAGCACGTATCAATCCCAGCATCAAATGTTGTTACATGGCTCTGTGAATGATAATAGCCCTTTGTTTCATTATAGAACTGACATCGGTTTTTCTAGATGATATTAACAGAAAGCAGTTTCGGAAGCAGTTAGTGTTAAACAAATGGTCTGGCTCTTGGGTGATATTAGCTAATCAGATATAAACGAGGGCTTGAAAAATAGGATAAAAACAACTTAATTTTTAGACTGAATATAAGTCAAATGGCTTTTGCTTGCCCTTTATAGTCTGGAGGAGTTTTCTCAGAAACAGACTATCTAGATGAAGAAAGAAGACAGTGACATTTGTCTGGATCTGATGATTTTCACTTGAATTTGTATGCACCATATTCAATTTTTATTTTCATTATGTAGTTCAAGTTTACAGTCTTGAAGCAACTTAAAGGCTGGAGCTAGCTTATGACAATGGGCTACCAAGTCAGCTCATGGCCATGCAGGCAGCCTTGAATTACCCACCTCAATACTGAAGGCCAAGACCAGACCAGACCTATACAATATCTGGTGTAGAATGAAGTGGCAGTGAGCGGAAACTGAAACAGAGCAGGCTCCGTCTGAACATCAGGAAACCCTTTATTTTACTGCAAGTATGACCAGACACTGGAATATATTATACAGGGAAGATGCGGATGTCCCTCCCTGGAGACACCCAAAAGCCATCTGGACACAGTCCTCAGTAACTTGCTCTAGGTGGACCTGCCTGAGCAAGAAGGTCAGACCAGATGACTTCCAGAGGTCATTTCCAACCTCAGCTAGTCTGTAATTCCATGAAGAGGGGTAAGGACTCAGGGAAAGAGCCTACCTCATTTTATATTGCTTGAAAGATAAAGATATATAATGATGCAGCTTGGCATAATCCATAGTTCAACCTCTTCCTCAGCATGCAAAACTAACCCAGATATAAAACAGGTCTGAAGCACGAGCCTTTGGTAGAAGCAAAATTTACTGGCACAAGCAACATCCCAGCAGTCTGCCTGCCCTGCTCATGGCTCAAGACAGTTCAGTCTACTCCTCATTTAGATTATGCTCATACAAACACAAATGTTGTTTCTTTTTGAGTGCATGCGTTTTCATAGCCCACTGAAGCTGTCCTCCAATTGCACATTTTTTAGTAGCTTCACTGTATCCTGTCTGAAAGATCTCTGCACTCCATTATTGGATAATATTGTTTTTAGCAGAAGCAGAACTAAAAATATATTCCTATGAGTGACAGTTTTTAAAAACTAGAGTAACTATAGTGAATGCTTATCCTGACAAGGTTCAAAGGGTTACTAAAGCTTTTCTATAACCTGTAATTGGTATCATACTTTCCCCAAGCTCATTATCTGTGAAAACTGATTTAGTGGCAGACTTGGTAGCAAGAGTAACGCTTGGACTTGATGAGCCTAAAGATCCTTTCCAGCCAAAAAACTAGATTTTGCAGCAGATAGCAAATTCCCTTCATGCTGAATCCATGCACACTGCAACAACCCCAGTCACAGCACAAGGTGCTGCAACCAACAGAATTTGTTGCTGACATTTTACAGCAAGCTGAGTTCAGATTTGTTGTGCAATGCAGGAAATTGATAAAAAATTTATTATTGGTCAGATGCGACCTCAAATTGCGCTTACACTTTAGGATTTTTCCACATATTTATTTACAGTTTTAAGACGAGAAAGAGTGTAATCTCTGGAATGATGCCAAATTGCCCAGTAGATTGTTAGTAATTAAATGGTAGCACCAACCCAATTTCTTCATTCCTTAGACCCTGTGCAAGCTTAGTTTGGATTCCTGACAGCTATTTTTGTCTGATGATGATAAATATGATAAGAAATGTCCTTAAGCTGGTCACATCAAAAAACTTCATGGACCGTATGTGTCATCGATCTGTGCACTTCATCAACTTGGGACCTTCAACACATCCAACTCAGATACATTTTCACGTTGCACTGAGCATGCCTTTCATGCAGCAAAAGGCTGTGAGTGTATCTCAGAGGTAGGAAAAGGGCTAGAAAAATATTGCTGTGCTTGCACTGTGCTCTGGTTCCCAATTTCACTCATGCCTCTCAGGTTTCCTTTCACAGACAGCTGCAGTTTCAAGTGATCTCCCATGAAAGTCCTCATATAGTTAAACTTTATAAATCCTGCCCTTAGATATTGAAGATACTGAATATTTACCTGGGTTCAAGGAGAGATGGGCAAGTTAATATCTTCTCTGAATTCATACAAACCCTGGACAAATTAGGAAGTCCACATGATATGTAATTACTGGTGATAGGTGAAAAAGTAACTGAGGAAGAAAATTTAGACATAAATGTCCTATTCTTCTGCTCTTCCCCAAGCATTTGCTGTTGGCTATGTCAAAGGCAGAGTGGTGGCTCAGCTGGCTCTTCGGTCTGACCCAGGATGTCTGTGTTCATGCTAAAGAGCTTCATTTATTCAAGATATTCCTTACTTATGCACTTTGAATTGTTCCCTGGTGAATATGTGGAGGACCTCAGTGCCTGTATTAGATGACTCAAGTTTGAAAGTATGCCTCTTCTGCAGGAGCCTTGGGAAATAAAGAGCCATCACAGCAGAGGAACAGATCTGCTCATTGAGGCCTGTCAACTGATGAAAGTATACAGGAAATGGTTTATCCTCTGGCTTTTTAATTGATCGCATGATATATTCCTTCCCTTTTTAAGTAGTCTCATCCTCCTCTCTTTGGACCTGTTGTCAAGGAGTGTGAGATGGCGCCTGAGCCCTAGATCTGTTTCTGTGACTCAAAGCTGCAGAACCATTACCCATCAGAGCATCACCCAGACCAGGGACCGTGATGTATCTTGCCTCTAGCCAGTATGTCAGCTCCCACACCCAGGTCAGGAACAGGTTCCCCAAGTGATGTGAACTGATAAATGTCATCTCCCTTCTTTGAGGTTAAACAGCAATGAGCCAAAGCTTTCCAGCAGCCGAAATTCAGATTTAGCTATCTGAATTTGAATGTTTGTGACTCAGTCCTTTAGGAACTATCTGTAAGCAAATTAATTTAATATTTATAAAAAAGTGAACATCTGAAGACAATGAATAGGAAAAATTTAACCAAGATGACTTAGATGACATTATTCTGGAAATAAAATTCTGCTCAATTGTGATTTGTGTGTTTATATAGAAAGACCTTTAAATCATGGTCAATCTGATATAAATTATATTGCCTATCCAAGCGCCACAAAATGTCAAGGCAGGCTCCAAACATCCCTGATGTAGTTTCAACCATGGATTGCTTTTTTTCCCCTTAAGTAAAGGTTTATTTTTTAAATTTGCTTTCCCTTTGATTATTTTTACCTACAGATATCTTGTTTTCATGTCCTTTTCTGAATAAAGAAAATGAAAGAAAAAATAGGCCAGATTCTCATATTGGTACTGGGATTTCTTGGGGGAAAGAAAAAATGAAAAAAAAAAAAAAGAAAGGTAGACCTTTCCATGGAGAATATGGGAAGATTTCTCATGAGCATTGAAAAGGGTAAAACATTAATGGAAATCTGACTGTATAGTTCTCTGAAATGGAAAACTTCCATTTTCTAATGCTAGTGTAAGTTCTCTGAGGGCATGAGGGGTTTGCTTTGGCACTACAAAAAAAATTCACAAGTAGTCCCTGGGGGGGGG
>VXBQ01000450.1:288356-475598 GCA_013400175.1 Phainopepla nitens | reverse complement strand
TTTTTTTTTTTAATCTACAGAAAGCTGCTCACAAACAACCACCAGTTTTTAGAAATTATACTCAGAGTAAGTTAAAAGGAAAAATAAGGAAGAAATCTTCAAGCAGATTTTTGGACAGAAAAGAAATGGACTACATGTACAACTTCCAACTATTTAAATTTTTATTGCTGGAAATTTAGTTACTAAATTTATTGGTAACTCTAAATCTATGAAGTATCTATGTCCCAATATGCTATGTATTATGAAATAATTTTTCCTGGTGTTTACCAGAGAGATTTTCACTTAAAAAGAAATATTATAAATGAATGCCAGGGGGAAAAATTAACTCCAATAACCATTTTAGTGACACTACTTTTTCATAATTTTGAACAGTGACTTTTAAGCTGCACTTTTTCTATAGTTGAGTTACCATTAAACCACCTTACCACTGCTGTTTCACATGGTGCACTGGACAGCCCACACTCTCTGTGGGTTTTCCCTGACCTTATGTGTCTTCTAGTGGGGTAGGTCTGTCATCTCTTTTCTCATAACTGAGTGCAGACCTCGCAACAACAGCAGGGCTTCCTTCGGCAAGCTATTGATCATGTTAGTCTCTTCTCCCTTCCTCCCCATTCCCTTCATCTTTCTAACCTTTTTACCAATTTACTTGTTCTTTCTTTCTACTGTATTAAAACAAGCCTATAGGCTGAGCAGTTTATTTCTCTTTCTTATTTCATGACTCTTCCTGTTGAGTTGGAAAGTCTTGGTAATGTACGAAAAGCTACTTCAGGTGAAGAGTGGCTTCTGTACATAATAGCACATCATGCCATTTGTGTCACAGAGGCTCTTTGGGGCCCTCTGAAGTGTAGCTTCTCACAGATTATGCAAAACAAATGAGGCAAACAACATACAGAATTCTAAAACACATGTGGTTTGCACCTAAGCCAGATTAATTCACCTAAGCAAATTAGTTGAAGCTGCCAATTTCAATAAATAAATAGAAATTTGAAAAAAAAAACCAACAAAAAAAAATCAGTTCTGTTTCATAAATGCAGGCACACTCACACTTTACCATATGTATTGCATGCTACTTTTCTGGCAAATAGTCTGGAATTTAAAATAATGTGTGAGTTGCCCATTTATTTTAGGCTCTATAGATCTATTTAGGGGACTGGCTATTGAAACACTGCTCTTATCCAGCCAGTCTGTAACTAAACTGATCAGCTGTTTACAGTGCAGACAATGACTATGAATTTAAAGAAGTAGCCTACTTCATAGTAAAAATTGTGAGAGTGAGCTAATAGAGGTTTGGGATGGATAGCCAAAATTTATTGGTGCGATTTCTGGTCTGAAAATTTTTCTGATTATTGAAGCTCTTTGTGCCTTTCTGCAGGTTACCAAAAGGACAAAAACTTTGAACAAAAGTTCAAGTTCAATCTCTGTTTGACTTCCTGCCTTAAAACAAGAAAACCAAACCACACTTTGTTGTGAATTTGCCCCTCCCCATATTCCTGTCATTGTCTCAGTTTGATTTGGCCTGGGCGTGGACAGGTTAGCGAAACAACTTGAAAAGAAAACCTTAGGTAAGCCAGACAACATTGTACTGCCCCAAATGAATTCTGTGCCCCTTCTCCACAGGGGAACATTGATGGTCAGAAAATGAGAAGTTTCTCCTGCTTTCCATAGAAAAGGATCATAGAATAATTTAAGTTAGAAAAGACCTTTAAGATCATTGAGTCCAACCACAAATGTAACAGTGTCAAGTCTATCATTAAACCATGTCTCAAAGTACCAAACCTATGTGTCTTTTAAATACCTCCAGGAAGGTGACTCAACCACTTCCCAGGGCAGCCTGGTCTACTGGTTGACAACAATTTCAGTGAGGATTTTTTCCTACTAGCAAATCTAAATCTCTCCTGGTGCAACCTGAGGTTATTTCTTCTCATCCTTTCTTTTGTCAGTTGGCAAAAGAAATTGGACTTAGAGCCTCCTTTCAGGTAGTTGCATGGTGTGGTAAGACTTCCCTAAGCCTTCTTTGCTTCAGGCTAAACAACCCTAGATTCCTCAGCCACATCTTAAAAAAACTGTGCTCCAGATGCTTCTCCAGATATGCGTCCCTCCTCTAGACTCACTCCAGCACTTCAATGTCTTGTAGTGAGGGACCCAAAACTGAACGTGGGATTCAAGGTGTGGCCTTATCAGTGCTGAGTACAGGGGGATGATCACTGCCCTGGTCCTGCTGTCCTATTCTTGATACAGGCCAGGATGCTGTTGGCCTTTTTGGCCATCTTCTGGCTTACAGTCAGCGGCTGTCAATCAGCTCCTCCAGGTCCTTTTCCACCAGGCAGCTTTCCAGTCACTTTTCCTCAAGCCCGTATTGCTGCACAGAGTTGTTGTGACCCAAGTGCCTCATCTTGTTGGACCTCATACAATTGGCTTTGGCCCATTGATCCAGCCTGTCCAGGTCCCTCTGCAGAGCCTTCCTGCCTTCCAGCAGATCAACACTCTTCATGTCATTTGCAAACTGACTGAGGGCGCACCTGATCCCCTCACCCAAATCATGGATAAAAACACTGAACAGTAATGGCTTCAGAACAGAGTCCTAGAGAACATCACCAGTGACCAGATGGATTTAACTCCATTCACCATAATTCTCTGGGCCAGACCATCTAGAGAAGTTTTTACCCAGAGAAGAGTATACCCAGCTAAGATATGAACAGCCAGATTTTCTGGGAGAATACTGTGGGAAACAGTGGCAAAAGCTTTACTAAAGTCCAGGTAAACAGCAGCCACAATTCTTTCCCTCATCCAAGTGGGTTACCTTCTCACAGAAGGAGATCAAGTAAGCGAAACAGGATCTGGCTTTTCTCTTCCTCTCCAAAGGGGCTTATTGCCTCATGTCTTTTTGACCACAAAATTAATTAATTCAGAGCCTGACCTCCTACCATATTGAAGACAGGAATGAAAGCTCAAATTCTTCCTAATTATCCTCAATTTATCTCTGGTTCTCTTGTTGGAAGGCTTTTATTTCCATAAATAATGTTATGGTTGACTTACTCCTGCCACTAGTCCAAGGCTTCCATAATCTCCCGTGCCATTGAAGTCAATAGAGCTTTGCTATCAAATGAGCTGCAAGCCGGAGGCAATCCATAATTAGTTCACTGCAATTGCTACATGGAACTTGCTCGGTAATGGCCGCTGAATTATTATTCTCTGCTAATCTGTATCTGACTAAACACTGGGGTAGAGTATTCCTGAGCACTTCCCATTCCCAGGGAGGTTAATGAAATCACAATTGCTGCTCCTTTATATCAGAAATAGGGGATGAGATAACATAAGCCCCACAAAATTTTTGTGAATAACAGGTCCAAAAGAGACAAAATCATGGATGGGTGTCTGCTGTGTCCAGCACAGTCAGTAGCACCAAGGCTATCCACACATTTAGCATGAGGAGCAGTAGCAGCTCAGAACTCCTCCACCAAACCCTGCTGCTACAGCACTGTCTGATCACCTCCTGCCTGCATCGCGTCTGACTAACAGCCAGCTGCCACAGCCCTGTGCTCAGAAACATGGCCAAAAATTCATTTAAACCAAATGGGCCCTCATTACTCCTAGAGTCCTCTCACTGCAGCACAGCATGACGCTGGGACTAGGTACTATTTTGTTTTAATCAGTGTTGCTGATATTTGAGAGAGAAGGAGAGAGAGGGTGTGAGGATTTCACTGTAGCCTTTAATGTGGCTCTAGTGAGATGCTGTTATATATTGGGCTGTGTCTCAGTATAGGGGCTTGTTTGACAGGCCCTGTCATCATCTACCTACAAGATTATCATTCATGCTGCTGGAAAGACAACTTTATTGGACTCAATATTGGCATGTGTCTGTGTGGCCCACACAGGTAAAGACTCTCCCTGGGCCGTGTGTCTGAGTCACTGTGTGTGGGTGTAACAACTGCACTAGTTATTATTAATCTCTCTGAAACTTCTTTACAGTGATTAAGGGAGTACTGTATGAAAGCAATCTGCTTTGTGGGCTCTCGCCAAGGAAGACCCACTAAGCAGATTTTGTTGGATCCTTCAGCCAAACTGCTCTTTTCTTGGCAACTGAAATGTGCATCAACAAAGATGTAATGTCAATTTCCAGCATTTTTGTAATGTACTTCATTCAGATTATTTGGATGCTACACAAACCACTAATTCAAATCACAGTATTTAACATTGCCAGTCACTTTTCTGATGTGCCAATATATATAAATAAACCTGAGCTGGAGACAAAAAGGTCACATTTAAAAGATATCTGGAAGGAAAAATAGTATGTTCTTTTTGCCTCCAACCCCCTTTTTGTGAATAAGAGACTTGAGTGAGGGATTTCAATATGAGATGAATGGCAGGAATATGTCAGCAGGTGATGGACTCCCTGCAAATTATGGCCAGAACAGCTCAGCAAGTTGCCAGAGATCCACTCAGCTTTTCTCCAAATGGGGCTGTTGGGGATGAGAAGAGCCAAGCTCTCACTGAGAAAGCCATGAAGCTGAGATCACGTGAAAATGGCCTGTAGCTACATGGAAATTCTGGTAACCCTGGTTTTGGATGAAAATACTGATCACACAGAAAGCTTTAACCTATGTATATTACTAAACAGGGCTGGTAGCTAGTTTGCCTGAGCCAGAAGAAGACTCCAGTAGGTTTCACCTGACCAATTTTCTTTGAGCTGCAGTATCTTTAACTTCTACTTACTCCTATAAAGAGTCATATATATATATGTATATATATATAAATCTATCTTTTAGAAAAGCTCAACCTTTTTCTCTCTTCTTACATCGATTTCTAGCAATAGATCAAAGCCTGGGTTTACTATTCTACTATGTGCCTCATGACATCTTGTCCTCACATACCAAAAAGTGTCTGTCTCTAAAGCTACTAAGCAACTTTAAGAGGCTAAGTACAGCACAGTAAAATAGCAGCAAACTGAAGTTTTTCTATCTTTGTCTGTCCCAGGAGAGTTAGGCTGGAGAAAACCAAGACACTCTGAAGGAAGCAAAAAACAAGAATGGAAAAGAAACCAGTCTCAAGAAGGGAGAAAAAAAAGAAGAATATAACCCTAGGCAGAATGTCAAATAGAAATTTGGGGTTCAGAGTGCCACGCCAGCCTGACTATATTCAACTTTGACCACCTACAGCAGTTTTTATATCATGAGGTTTGTGTCATCAAGTAATTAATGTTGAGGTGATGTGCCATTTTCTTCCATATAACTTGCATTCACTACACATCATATGGTCATCATTTCTGTTTCTATTGCATTAAAGTGCTTAACAGAAGTCAGTTCCTTTCTGACTTCATATGTGCAGTGTATGTGGATTGTGTTTTGGGTATTTTTTGGTATTTCCAGAGAACAAGTGATCCAAAATACCCAGGTAGCCTCTGAAACATTTCTTCTACCTAGACATTTCTTCTATCTAGAAGACAAACAAGCTTACCCTTAAGAAAACAGTAAAGAACAGACACACAGAAAACTGTTTACTAGCTAAATAGACCCCATGTCAGAGTATCATAGAATCACAGAATCACCGAATGGTTTGGTTTGGAAGAAACCTTAACAATCATCCTGTTCCAACCCTCCTGTCATGGGCAGCTTTCACTAGACCAGATGGCTCAGAGCCTCATCAAACCTGGCCTTGAACAATTTCTGGGACATTTACAACTTCTCTGGGAAACCTGTTCAGTGCCTCACCATCCTTACACAACTTCTAATCTAGACCTACCCTCTGTCAGTTTGAAGCCATTCTTCCTCGTCTTGTCATGCTCTTGTAAATGGCCACTCTCCACCAGTCTTGTGGGCTCTCTTCAGGTACTGGAAGGCCACAGATAGGTCACCCTGAAGTCTTCTATTCTCCAGGGTGAACAGTCCAAATTCTTTCCCCCTTTCATCACAGGAGAGGTGCTTCATTCCTCTCATGTTCTTAGTGGCCTTCTTCTGGACTCACTCCAACAAGTCGATGTCTGTCCTGTGCTGAGGGTCCCAAGCTGGGTGCAGCACTGCAGATAGGGTCTCATGAGAGCCGAGCAGAGAGGCAAAATCCCCTCCCTGCTTTTGATGAAGCCCAGGGTGTGATTTGTTTTCTGGGCTGCAAGTGCACACTGCCAGGCCATGTCCAGCCTCTTAACCACCAGTACCACCAAGCCCTTCATGGCAAGCTCTCGATCTGTTCATCCCCAGTCTGTATTGATAGTACAGGTTGCCCTGATCCCGGGGCAGCACCATGCACTTGGTCTTCTTAAACCTCATGACATTCCCATGCAATCACTTCTTGAGCTTTTCCAGCTCCCTCTGGATGGCATCCCATCCTTCAGGTGTGTCAACTGTACCACTCAGCTTGGTGTCTGAGGGTGCACTTAGTGATGTCATATTCTTCTGCCTTCACTTACATAACCATAAAATGACGCTGACTAAATAAATTTACACAGAGAGGCATTTGGCTGTAGAAAACTGTACATCCTTGAGTGACTTTCAAAAAGAGGTATGTAGGTAGGTATCAGCCTGCCTCTACAGCAGGCAGAGGAACTATCCTTGCTTTTCCACATTTAATATGGTGTCAGTTATCCCATTTTAGTTTCACCTGTTTTTTCAATCTGCATCAAGAGGCTTCCTAGTGATGTTCTTGCCCCTCTCTACTGCCCACAGAGTGATGTACA
Source organism: Phainopepla nitens (assembly GCA_013400175.1). Taxonomy (NCBI): domain Eukaryota; kingdom Metazoa; phylum Chordata; class Aves; order Passeriformes; family Bombycillidae; genus Phainopepla; species Phainopepla nitens. The sequence goes on along the minus strand of VXBQ01000450.1, from coordinate 468,928 downwards.
GTCATTGGTGCAGCAGGGTGGCACAGCTTCTCCATTGTGGGTCTGGTCCTTACAATAGCAAGCAAAACAATTTTGGGCAGGCCTCCTTTCTTCCTCTTAGAATATCTGCAATGTCTAAAACCGGTAAGGTCTGTTACCGGAGCTTTGAGCTGATGATGTTTAAATGAAAGACAATTCCTAAACTTCAAATACTGTTAAAGAAATAAGATGATGAGGACTTGGTTGAAGGAACCAACCCAAATACAGGTATGTGCATTAAGCAAATAATGGTATCCAACACCAGTCCTTAATGAGTTTGCCTGTTAATGGTGGAGGAGCAGGGGAAGAGTTAATGACCCCTTGACCTCCCCAGTAAATCCATACTTGAAAGAGAATGGATTAAAATGTCTTAAAAATCATGTGCTAGAAACTGAGAGAGCTTAACATTTTCTTTATGCTGATGTCAGATGATTTTCCCAACCCCTACATCAATTATACATAACTCCATCAGGTTAAAACTGAAGTACATGAGTGCTGATATGTTAAGGTAAGAGTCTTGTAAAAAACTTTAGGTCTCTTGATTTGCCATGGCTCCACCTTACTCCCTTTGTCCAGGAGACTGCTATAAAGCATCTGAATTCTCTACACAGATTATCATGATCCTCTTCATTTTCACGAATTTTCCATTTTGTGAGTGTGGGAGTACATGAACATGTGATCATCCCAGTGGAGAAGGCCCCTTCCAGCTTTACAGACCACTTGTGCTGCGCTCAGTCAGTTCTTCTTCCTGAAAATGCAGTAAGAATTCATCCAAATTGCCAGCTCTGCTTAGCAGCATGAAAACAAAATTAAAAAGAGGAAATACGAGCATAGCTGTAATCTACCTGGTGAAAGAGAAATATAAAACTCTATAAAGATATAAAGAAAAAAAGTTCAGTGTGACAAAAAGGAGAAGATATAATAATCAACATGCTAAAATGATGTGTGTTAATGATTATAAGGAAATATTTTATAAGATTCAACAAAATTAAAATAAAAAATATGTTCAAATGTTCAAATTATCTAAACCCAGAATCTCTCAAGAAGATCAAATCCTTTTGCATGTTAACAGCAAATGTCTGTGTGATACCTTGTCTGATACTACAATAAATATGAAGAGGAGAAAGCATTACTCCGAAACATCAGCAATCTGCCTCTGTTCTAGTAATAAAGTTATTATTTCTGTGACTAACACAAATGACTGAAGGTTTTTACAGCCACCCTGTCTGCACAACACTCAGCTGCAATGAAATTGCCTTCTTACTCCAGACAGACACAAAATTTAACTTGTAGTCATCTGAGAGCTGCTTGCACAGTGCCACATTTGTACTGGGGAGAAAACAAAAGAATTAAACCATGCTCACATTTTTTTGTTCACACGTTTTCAATTCTTGGAAAATTATATGCACTGAAGCTTGGAAATGTAATTTACTACTTTATTTTACTTACAGGTTCAGCTCCCTTTCACCTCCCACTCTTGCAATGCAGAGTAGCTGTGAGAAAAAGTGAAGGATCCTGCAGGACCTAAGCATCACTGCTGCTAGTCAGGGTTGTGAAAGCAGCCAGGAGTTGTTCTTTCCAACCTGAGGGAGATACAGCACCATCATGGAAAATAGTTATAGGAAGACCCTCCCAGCTACAAAATTGTTAAAAACCCCATGGGGCTTCCAACGGTTTGTTTTGTTATTTTTGAATTTTTAGGTTATTTTTCTCTGAATTTCTAACTTTGTTCTCAGACCATTGCTATAATCCTATATAATAGAAACTGTTCAAGTCTCTTGCTGTGTTTCATTTGCAGCTGTACAGTGTACATAGCAGTTAGCTGCTGATGCACTGTTATCTGGTCTCTAGTCTTTAGCATGCGTTATTGTACATTTCATTCTCCATATGCCATGGAAAGTCAGTCAAAGTCCTAATCCCCTTACACAAAAACCAGCTTTGAATTGTGGGGCCTAACACATACTGAAATTCCTGATGACCTTTCTGTGCACTTGCCCTGGTGTGTGAGTGTTTGTGCAGTTGTGCACATGTATGTGTGCATGCCTATGAGAGGCCAAGAGAGGAAAAACACTCTTTTAAATCCACTTGAGCAATACAGGAGAATATACTGTTAAAGGTTTTGGTAAATATATTAAAATATATTGAAAAAACAAATTTAATTTGTGTCTGCAAACAGTTATCTTTTTCTGAAGGTCAGTTTTCATAATAAGTATACATATTCTTCCACAGCAATGTAAGAAAACACCAGCAGAGCCCCAGCCTTGCCTTAATATTGTGATACATTTTTGTGCCTTGTAAACAACTATTTATTGCTATTTTTAGATCAAGAAAGTGGTAACACAGAACAGTGACTGATTAAAAATTTCAAAAATTAGGAAAAAGTAAGACTAGAATCTTAATAATGAAGAATGTGGTCAACAGAATGACGTTCATGAGCAAGGCTCTAGAGAAAAACATAATATTCAAACAGATACATGCTCAGTAATTTGGATGAACTCCTGATCTTGCTAAAGCAAGTAGTAAAATTAATTTCCTAAAGTAACGTGAAAAAAGGAAATATTTCAGTGCAGCTTCCTTGTATTTGGAAAAGAAATGTTTGGTTTTTTAAAAAAGGGTTTCAGTAGAACCCTTGTATTTGGACAAGAAATGGTGGGGTTTTTTCAGTAAAAGGGTTTCAGTAAACCCATTGCTTTTTCACAAAATTAAAACCTCTCTCTTACAACACGAACTGAAAAGAAATATAATTTTGCTGGAATCCTGGATTTTTTTTGGGGGGGGGTGTGTGAGTGATAGAGATAAATGTAAACAAAGTAAAGCAATTTCAATAAAAAGGAATTAAAAAGATATTTTGCATCAAGCTCTCTTTCCATTGTCTCCCTTGAAAATAATTTCACAGTATCTTTACTTTCTGCTAATGTATGGCTGTGACTTCTCTTGAGGAACTTCAGCATCTGTATAGGCTGAGGTTTCAGTACTGTCTTTCCTGCAGCAAACCATCTACTTCATAACTGCTCATGTTACTAACAATTCATGATAAAGATGAGGCAGTGGAGATGACTCCCTGTGTTTCTCATGAGCAGAGATGCCAGTGCCAGAAGAACTCCTCCCTGACAGCCTTTGGAGGGCAGCTCATCGTGCTCACAGTTTGATAAGCATTACTATAGTGCTCTCACCTCCCCACGTAGATGCCATGCAAGCATTACTGCATTTAAGTTTCACAACATCTCTGTAAAAGGAAAATGTCTATGCCACCTCAGATTATAAAGGGTAAACTTTAAGTCGAGAGTGGCTGCAGTACAACTTATTTGGCTAAAGGAAGCTATCCATAATGAAGATGCCTATTATAAACATGGCCTCCCTGAGGTGGCCAGAAAAAAATAAATATCTCTGAGAGATATTTATCTCATCCTAAAACAGGAATGAAGTAAGTCTGATGCACTATGCTCTAGACATATTTCTTTCTCTTAATTTCTGGCTTCTGGAGGGAGACAGATGTGACAGTCTCAGATATACAGTAGAGTCATCTGTGGGGAGGTGACCCTCACATAATTTCCACCCTACGTGTCAAACTCATAGAAAGCTTGCACTCCAAGTGAGACTTGCATCAAGGTCATCCAATTACCAGACACAAGCTAAGCAAAACCAAATCTTCATCCAGTAATACAGGGCACAGGTATGAACAGACCTCTGTATATGAAGTGTGTGGCATGTTAGGAAAAAGAAAGACAGTGGGAGGAGGGGAAAGAGAAGGATGCTATTTTTGCAGCAGGACTTACCTCAGAAGCTCTTGGAAGCCTTCACCACAGGGAAATTGAGTCTTCTCTTTCAGCCTCACACACAGCAGAATTCAATGTGTGCAACCTGGAAGCCAGGGTGAATTTATAGTAAAACTTCCTACAAAGGAGGAGAGACTTAAAACCCTCCTGGCTGTTACCACAGCAGCTTAGTTTCAAAAGCAGGGAGTGGAAGAAAATCAGAGAGCCATCGTTTAAAGATCCTTGAGACTCTCTTCTGTCTCTGCAGCCCTCAAAACAAATTGGTTGGAGAGACTTTGTGGCAGGGAGTTTGTGCTGGGTACAGCCTGGCCACTCCTCGCAGCCCAAATAGGCAGTAGGGGTGGTCCTGGGCTGGTCCATCCATGTCTAAAACCAGGCACAAGTTGGCACTGTTTTCAGCAGATGATCCATGTACCCAAAGTCATTTCTTACCTCTAAATCAGTTTCCTGGGATTCATCTGACCTGTTAGCAGAAGATTGCCATGCTGCTTCCTCCACCAGTGGTGTCCAACGCCAGCAGTACTCAAGTGCCCTCAGGAGCATTACTGTTTCATTAAGCAATGAGAGGAGAGGGTGAGCTTTATGAACTGGATATTTTATTATTTTGTGTCTGTAAGAAAGGCTGTTTGTCATACTCAGATAAGGCAAACACAAGATGTTCCTTAGCTAGATGTCACAACATACAAACACAAGCCAGAGGCACAAAAATGTAGAAGACCCAGCTTTGCCTTAGTTTCTACCCTCTATCCCTTTACCTTCTGATAATTTTTATGTAGATAAACATTTTTTTCAGTCACTTTACCTTGTTTCCTACTATTGTTTTCTTCCTGCCTTCCCTGCTGCCAAAAGAATGTACAATTTTGCAGATGGATAAAAACAATTTTCAGTTGCAGACACTTACAGGAAAAGTCTGCATGAACTCATCTTTCGCCTTCCCAGCCAAGGAGAGCTGACAGAAAGTAGGAATCATCCCACATGTTTGTGTGGCCATTTAAAACCTACCTGGATTTGAGGCACGGCTCAGAGTTCATGCTTTTTTCTGATACTCCCTGGGCAAAGAGGCAAAAGGCAGTTAGACCAGCTTGGTCCCCATCTCACGGCCAGAGTGACCATACCTCCTGGGAGATATCATCCTTGCCCAGTCTGGGGTCCCAGGAATATTCACTGCTCTAATTTGGGAGCAAGAGAAGGGTTGAGGAGACACCAAGGGCCACCCACCTCTGAGCCTTAGGTCCTTCCAGCCACTCTAATTCCTTCTGATTTTGAAGGCTTTTCCTACCATCATATCTGCCTGCCTTCCCATCCTGTTTTTTCTTCTCTACTCCTTTTCTTTCTCTCCTCATGTACCCTTCCAGCACCCCCTTCCCAGCAAAATGCAGCACAGGGAGGCAGAACAGTCTGGTGTTGGCCTTTCAATATATTTAAATATCAGCAATTCACTGAGCTGGAAAATTGTAAATCGGCAATTTTTTGAAAAAGGTGGTCACCCTGTTCTTTGGAGCCATGTTCAGAGACAGCAGCATAATTAACGGACCTTTATGCAACACAGGCAAAGAATGGCAAATTTATTAAGACTGGTAAGATGATATTTTTAATTTCTAAGGAACCAACTCTCCATATTCAGTTTTGCTTACTGCTACATGAAAAGAAAGGCTGTTTAAGCCCTCCTGTGCAGGTGAAAACACTGTCATATTTTTTTTTCCCCCTTTGAACTAACATGGATGAGGACAGCAACTGGCACTGAGGGATTACTAATGTCTTCTAACAGTGTGCATGTGGTGCCTACTCTGCACTGTGTCTAGACACCTTCCTAGCATTTTGTGTAACAGCGTTTCAAACCAAACCAGAAAGAGACCAGTGCTGTCAGCACAGCTCATTTTAGTTATAAAGGGCATGCTTACTTGATGTGCTGCTGGGAAAGTTAAGCAAGGCACTTGGGCCATAAAAAAAGTTTCAATTGGGCAATATAAAAGGGGATATGCAAGCTACCAAAGTGGAAAATAAAGGTGAAAGTTTTCAAAGCTAGGACAGAAGTCTCTCATTTAGAAGGGAAGTATAAATGAAATGAAATGAAATGAAATGAAATGAAATGAAATAATGAAATGAAATAAAGCTTGTCAATATCCTTTTTACACAATATGGGTGGACTGACGTAGCTGTAGTGAATTACGGCAGTGCTGTGAATTATGTGTGCAAAGAGACAGATAACATAACCCCAGTCTAGAAGATAAAAAGGCCACAGAGCTGTACAACTGGCCACAGAAATATGGAAGGCATGATGAGAGATGAAGCACCATTTTCTTTAGGAAAACCCTTTTGAATTAGGGACATGATATGAACTTAGAGTGGAGCACCTCCTCCAGAATAACGAAAAGTGCGTATCTCATTATTCTGACTAAGAATACTTTCTCCAAATTAGCAAAGCCACTTTCACAGGAACATGTCTTCCAGAATAAATCCTTAAGCGACTAAGCCCTGTGAAAAAATAAGTACTCTGCAGAGAGGATGGGAAATATAGCAGCTCTAGAGCAAGCTCTTAGTTGCTGATGGCCACTTTCCTTTTCTAGAAAATTAAGATTTCCTAACACCCAATTGAAATGGTTGGCTGGGGTCTGGCACTTCAGTGCTCTTGGAAAGAGTTCTGCCAAGTAAAGATAACTGAAATGCCAAGTGAAAAACAGACTTCTTCCATCCTTTCTGTTCTCCTTATTCTGGCAGTTCTGTCATTCACTCTCTGTAACACATCCATCATTTAGGACCTGAGTCATGTGCTTAGTCCCTCATTTACACAGCAAGCCCTGCAAAAATTGAACATAGCTGAGAGGGCATGAGCTAGTAGTATCTGTCAAGAGAAAATATTCATTCAACCCCATGACATTTAAAAATATCTAGATATTTAAAAGTAGATGAGTATTTCAATTTATTTCCCCACCTATATTAAGCTGCATCATTTATGAATATAGACTGTGGACTAAAACAAGATCATCTGCTGTGAGCTTGAAAACCGATTTATTATTGCCTGTTATGATATTTACATAAATATTTGAGAAATTTATATATTAATGTTATATTTTGTCAAGGATTCTGTCTCCTGTTAGCCCCACAGCTTCTTCAGATTCTTATTTTCTGTGCTCTCAGTAGTTGCATGTGGTTATAGCAAATCAAGCCTGGTGGACCACGGGCACTTTCACACTTGTTTCCATATCTGAGTGCAGCACTTGGTGAGAGGAGCCACTCAGGCATATGGCCCGTAATAAGCTGAGCTCCAGTGAGTTGGAACCTCCTGATTCAACAGCTATTTGGCCATTTGTTTTCTCGGTGAAGTACTTTGATTGTTTTCCTCCCTTTGACAGAATGATGAAAGCAGCCAGAGGGTTTATGTACCACCTCTACCAAATGTTACCCGTATTCCAGTAGTCAGGTAGAAAATGAGGAGATGATCAGGGAAAACTCCACTGACTCTGGAAGTCCTGAGGATTAAAAACACATATCCTGCTGGAAGAGAGACTAATGTACGTGCAGTCAAAACTCCCCAAATTCGCTGTTGTGGCTTTTGGTGATCTTTAGTTGAGATTGTCCATGCAGTAACTGACAGTCTAAGTTTTCTCTCTGATACCAAAATTGGGATAATTATTTTTTGCAGTATATATCTTTGGTAATTATTACAGAATGTAGTTTAGAAACACATCAGCATAAAGGTATTTGAATAGTTTAATCCATCTCAGTGAAAAATATCACTTACAGCAAATAGGAGGTGAACCACGTGCAATGGCAGAATAGGAAATAAGGCTGGAATTTTTCAAGCAAATGTGTGAAAAAATACAGGCCTTTGAGCAATGCAAACATATAACAGAAACAAGCAAGAAAACACTCAGCCTTATCCCTGGCCTAAAGAATGCCAAGTCATATAATTTCTGAGGAGAATTCAAGGGAACTTCCAGTAAATTACGCCTTTTTTCATTCCTCTCATGCCTATATCTTAAGCACACAAGCTGATCAAATGTTTGTTACTACTGAAGATACAGGACAACAGCTGTGTTGCCTTTTGAGCCCCAGGACAGCACAGAGAGAGTCCTACATTTGTCCTAATTGGAAGAAACTGAAAAGTTTTACATCAAACTGTTTTGCAACAGAGAGGCGAGCTTTCAGTTGCAGTGAATTATTCATGAAATGGTTCTGCTTCCCACAGAACATTTCAATTTTTCATTGAAACCTGAGTAGGCAAACCAAGAAACTGCATGAAATACTTCCATTCTGAAGAGCCATCACAGCACTCCAGTGATGCCTTAAGTTCAAGGCATCACCAGAGATCCCGTTCTGTGTCTTTGCTGGGGACTTTGCCTCTGCACCAAACTTCATTTCCCAAATACGCTGGCCAGGCAGTAGTGCTGATACACACCTTCCCAGCTACGTGAGAAAGGACTGTTAACTATGGAAGATGAAAAGAAGTCAAGGAGTCATAACTGTCTGTTTATTTGTTGGGACTTGAAAACTTCTACCACCTAACACTGTTTCCACTGGATAGGGAGGAAAAATGCATGAAGAAAGGGCAACATGGAAGAAAAAATGGCTTAGATCCTTTCAGCCTAGTCAACTGCAGCAGCTAGTATGGGTAGCAAGTGAAGCAGAGCTACAAGGCCCTCCAAAAATGAACAGGATAGTCACTGAAGTATGAGAAACCAATGAGCAGAAAAAGAGGCCACTCAGTCTTTCTCTGACAGACATAGGATATGTCAGACAGTTTTCATAGACATGTCAGCTCAGCACCCAGTCTAAAAGCAAGGTGCAAGTGAAAGTGAATATGTAGTGTGAAGGTGAATTTACACCCAAATAGGACCACAAAAAAGCACAAAGATTCAGAAGAAAACTCTTTGACATTCTCAAGCCAAAGGTATGCCTTGACAAGAAAAGCAACTTAAAGCAAATCACTGACTGTACTTTCTTTCCAGAACAAATTCCTTTTGATTTCTCCAACCAGAATCTCGGCTGGTGTAACTTAGATAGATGATTTCTGTAAAATTCATGTCCATTTACCTGTTGAGCCTCTTGCCCTTAGAGAAGTGGCATATTATCTAAGATGAAAAATGCACCCTTTGGCTATGCTTAAACTTCTGTTCAAGCAGAAAATACCATGAGCTGGAAGCTTTGAAAGTGAAAATGCTTCCTCTCAGCTATTAAAGAAACAGAGGTAAGAAGTCANAAAAAAAAAAAAAAAATCTGGCATTTAGTTTTGAAAAGAGAAAGGAATCATCTGAAGCAAGGTGAAGACTAGGGATGTTAATGTAGGGGAGATCTTAAATGTATGTGTAAAGAGGATCAGAGATAAACATGCAAAAGGAATTTGACATATTTCTCGGAGGGAGAAGTTATGAGTGATTGGATATGTTTGAAACTTGATGTGATGACTTTCAGAACCAAAAGATCAAGAGACTCTTGATCAAGGGAATCTAGGAGAGGCAGAAAGAGAAGCATGGGTGAAAGAATATAAGCTCATAGCAAAATACCTTTCTCTCTGTGTTTCAGGTCCTTTTTCTCTGTGCTGTGAAGGAAAGGTCAGAAATATACGAACACTTGTCTTTGAAAGCTTGGTAGTATCCACTAATAGCATCAGAAAATGTTTGATTTGGGCTCTGTTTGAGGAACAAGCTCTGATCAATTCTCACCTGAGTAGTCGTCATGTACTCATCCTTCTGTACAAGGGAAAATAATTGGTTAGCTGATCAGATAAGGAAACACCAAAGAGGATACCTGATTATAGCAGAAAGCTGATCTATGGAATGAATTACCTTCTTGATTCTCTCAATCACATAGAAAACTGGAGAAAGATAAAGAAAATTATTAGATGCTGACAAAGAATTTACTGGATTGTTTTGACTACTCCAAGTGATTCCCAAGGCACAAAGTTCAGCAGTGCTTCTAGGGCTGCTCCAGAAAAGCCTGACCATATGGTCTCCCGCTAGCTTAGTGGACAAGTTTGTGTGCAGAAAACATGGATGACTTGGTCACTGGTACGAGCTCAGTGACCATACACAGAGTAGCACAGTTAGAGATCCATGACTGCCCTGCTTTTAACTATTCCTTTCCCCTTGGTACTGGTCATGCAGAAGCTAGCTGTAACAGCAAAGAAGTGCCTCACATAGCTGGAAGGGCATGCATTATCTCTATGCCCTCCCGAGGTCTTATATGAGGCTGATGCTGTGCATTGGTACTGCCTGCCTGGCTGACACCTGTTGGCTCTGTCCCTGTGCCAGGGCTCACTGTCTCAGCTGCTGCAGCTGCCCACAGCCAGTGCTGCTTTGGTCAGCTGACCACAAAATGCCAATTGCTACTGAGGCAGGCCGCAACATTTCTTTCTCCAAGATGTGAGTACTGGCAACAGTTTTAAAATTCCATGTTGAATATTCCCCTGTGCATGTGTGTGTGTGTGCATTCTGTTACTTGCAGTATCTGCTTAGAAATTAAAGCAAAATGTCTTTGTCAGTTTTGTCTTTTTGTATTTGACAACTGCTGATGTCATTTTACTTTTGTTTGTAAATTGAAGCCTGTTTGCTGCTGAGTCACAGAAGAAGGCAAGACATAATAAATATAGCTCCTAATAAACCCAGAAAGTTGTTGATCACTTGAATGACAATCAGAAAGGGAGTTTAACCAGCAACAGCAGAACAGAAGGATCCTGTTTCCTGTACAGAACTCCCTGTCACTGGTGTGCTTTGACTGATGTGGGTTGCATATCCCAAAACACAAATGTGAGTACCAAGAGCCAATAGCAGATACTGCCCTTTGTATGGAAATAGGAATAAAAGAAGCCCAGCATTCCCCATAAAGGCCCCCTAATGCAGCTGTCTGCTGGAAGAAATTATAAAATGCAAACCAGGAAACTGAAGCATAGAATGATGATTTTCATATCCATGTTCTGATTTCTAGAGTGTTTATCCTTCATCCTCAGTATTCCTCAGTCTTTCAAAAGGCTTGACCAAGGCATGAGGTATTTGAAACCTTGTGTGCATTTTTAGGTTTTAGGAAAGTTCTATTATTGCTAAGACCAGCACATTTCAGGTCCACTGGGAGACTGCAGCATCACAGAAGCTGACTGTGTATCCACATGATGTTGATTCATTGCTGCTTGATTCTCTGAGACTGAGCGGATATATCCACACAGTGTGTGATGATAGAATTCTTAGAAAATTGGCAGGCTATAGGGTACACTGAGGCATATGCCATCCTTGCAACCTCAGAGTCAGGTGAAGTAATAACTATAATGAGGACATTAAGCTAATGAATAAAAAAAACCTGAGAGTAGGCCCCTACTACACTGTCATTGTAGAGATTACAGCTGGTAGCTTGAGGGATGGAATGAGAGAACAAGATGTCTCTTCCTCAATATGAATTAAAGGGTTTCTTGGACCTCTAGAATGGGAGAACAATATGACTTGGTGATCTCAGCCGTTTCAGAGACACCAAGTAAAGCTTCCAATGTTCTTCACCAGAACAGTACAAAATATTTTCCTCAACTCTAATGGCGTAAAAACAGCTACCACAAAGTCTTGCATGTTTTCATGAGAGAAGTGATGTTGCTGAAGTTCTGTGAGGAATCACAAGAGGGATCATCATATGCTTCTGGAAAAGGCTGGTCTCAACAACCCAAGCCGTAGATCAAAGCATGAGATGTGCTCAAAATGATCCCCAGAATTAAACTCTCACTACCAAGAGAAGTGTCTTTGTGGGTGTTCTGGCTTGCAAACATTCTCTATTTCTCACGGCCAGGTTTATTTTGCTGTAAAGGATTCACTGAAGCAGACAGCAAGGTAATGCACAGAGACTTCCCTCACGTCATGAAGAAAAGAAAGTATCATTTCCAAAACTATAGTTGGCCACTCACCACAGAGGAAGGCTGTAGTGCTAACGTAGACTCTTTTGCATGCACAACTAATAGTGCCTTTGAAAGCCTTACACCTACTATTCTCAGCTTTCTCCTTTCCTCTCTTTTTGAAGTTGCCTCACATACAATACAGGGCTGCTATTTCCAAAGTCCATTCCCCTGAGGAAGACCAGAAAGTCATTCTGGTTTTCCCCATTTTATTTGCATCCACGGTAATTATTCAGGAAGTAATTGAAGGGATTTTGAAAATTTATTAAAACTACATCAAAGGTGTAGCACTCTTTATTCTTTCTCTATGACCTGCAAGGAAACAAAAAACCCCCAGATAATTCCATTCAAGTTCAGGTTATTTAGTCCTATAGATTCCATCTAGGTATTTTTTCCTAAAGTGGTGATAGACTGGATTTTGTTATGTTCATTGGCTAATTTAGTTGTCTGCATATGTTTCAAGCATTTTGCTAAGAAGCTACATTTTGTGTACTGACAATGATGGTGAAGTTGCTTCATCAACAGCCCCTCTCTGATGTCCTACACTGTCTGAGGGGAATGGTCCTAGACTCACAATTTCTTTTCAGGTCAAAAGGTGCACTATAGCTCATTATCTCAGAGGAGAATTCCAGAAGGATTGAAATCTGCAAGTTTGCTCAATGTGAGCAGCAAAGAGAGGCTGATCCCTTGGCAAGCAAGAAAGTTAAAGCTATGGGAACATCAGCCCGCTAGGCCCAGTGCTAAATTGCTTGATTGCAGACTAAGCAAGGATAAACACATTTTATTCACTAAAACATGATAGCTTCAAATAGACATCAAAATATATGTCGCAAATAATTTCTTCTGCTCATACTCTAAATAGGTGTCATTGCCTCAGTGCCAGTGGAGCATATTACATTATATACATACCTTTTCCATGGCTACGACATTAATGAAAGAATAAGCTGATTGATAGCTCATTTATCTACTTATTTAAGAAAAATCCATGCATTGATTAGAAAATCATTAGCATCAACTGGTCTCAGGGCTTTCTGACTGTTTATAATTCTTAAAAATATGCATACATTCTTTAAAAGAATAAATGGAAGTATGGTTTTGTTGTTCAGTGTGAACTATGATTTTTCTTTGTTACAGATTATGGCAGCTGAAATAGATGCCGTTCAGAACTCAAAAGGGAACTAAATTTCCAACAATTGAAAGTTTTTCTGGTGTCTGGTGCATCAGGGATCTTAGTCTACCTTCTATGGGCTTGATATTTTGGTAATAGTTATATGATTAAAACCCTTTAGAATAGAATGAGAGTTTAGCAGAAATGCCTACTACGGTCTGCTGACATCTTTCACAGTGCCTGGTGTTAGAGTATTTTACTAATTTATTTCCCTCCAACCCAACCTTACATGAAAAACAGAGGATTTTGGCTGTTCCAGGACATCTATTGTGTTAGAGTACAGTTCTTTCCTTATGAGCCTCACTTTGGGTCATAAATGGGGTTCTTTTCTTGTTAGCGCAGATGTGGAAAAGGAAGGAGGTTTTGTCCTTGGTATTTGGTTTCACTCCTTTGAGAGGACAGATCTTTCTGGTTTACACCGTCTTCCAAATAGTTGGGATTCATTAACCTGTGGAGCTGTCTTTTGTGCTGTTGCCTCACCAGCCTCTAGAGCATAAGGGATTAGATTAGACTAGACATTTAACTTTTTTGATAGCTTGGAGCAGAATCCCACTCTAGGTAACGTCTTCTGCTGGTTTTGTTAGTCAGGGCTGGTTCCAACTCACACTGTTCTTGCTCACCCTGTTGTCTGTTCTGTACACTGGCCACAACCAGTTAATTCTGTATGAGGCACATTCTTCCTGCAGTTCCATACTGTATTTTCATAGGTTTTGCTGCCCGCACCAACTGAAAACTATTAAAACCATAAAGTGCTTCAAAACTAGCAGGTGTCAAAAAGAAATCTCTCTTCTAAGTATTCCACTTTCTGCTGGCAGCTATTACTTGCAGTTACAAAGCAGATAATTTAAACTTTGTCAAGATACCTCCCACATTTCTAAACTACCTCCTTCCTGACAAAGCTGTAACTTTTGCTGTCCTGTTCTTCCACTCAGGGTATTTTTTTTCACATTACTCCTGTTAACGTATCTTGTTGAGTAATTACTCAGGGACAAGGCTGCATAGGGCCAAACTGCTCTGTCTGCATTGCAGTCCTTGCTTTATCCGGATTGGGGAATGTATTGGAAGACATTGCAAACCTCCCCTCGAGTCTCCCACCCAATTGTTGCGGGTTTTTTAATTATTTTTTTTTTACTTTGGCTTTGGCTGGTTGTTTTGGGTTTTTTAAAGAGCCAATAAGAAGATGTGGCAAGTACTCAGATCTTGTCATGATGTTCAGAGAGGAATCAGGCTTCAACCCAAGAATGCGGTATTAGGGTGAAGAGTTGTCTGTCCTATGGTGTAGAAAACATCGTTGTTGGGAGTAAACATACAGACTGATATCAAGAGTCTTGTGACTCTATAATACGAAACTTTTGATTTTCTGATGCGTGTTATATAATGCAAATCCAAGAGGATTCTGTTGATGTAATTTCTGAGGGGTCATTATCAAATGCTGATTTTAAATACAGTTGTGTTTTAACAACTTGGAGATAAATCCTGTGCTTACAAAATGATAGGTTTACACAGAATAGTGAAAAATTCTTTGATGTACAGCAAACCTTAGTCTTTATTCTAATCAGGTTGCAATACATTTGATGTATAACTCCAATCCTCCATTTATACCATAGCATATAAAATTGTCCTCATGTGTCTGCATATTTGTACTTATAAATACACGTGTACCCAAACTGTACATACAGGTATAATAATATGCACACCAAAACTTTATTTTATACACACAAGTATACATGAAAATATATACACACAAGCAGATGTATATAAATCTATGACCTCTAGTGACCTACAATAAAAAATGACAAATTGGGTAGAGGATAAATACAATTTTCTTTTTCTTTTTTTTTTAATGTTCTTTTGTCTGGAATGAGTTACACACCCTGTGAATGGAGCAAATAAAAGCATAATTTGCAGTGCAGAAAAGAAATGGTTTTGATGTTTATAAATCACTACTGTCAAATTTGTACAAGTAAAATACAATAGACAGGGTATATATACACAGCAGCCCCCTTCATGTTTAAAACATTCTAGAGAGCTTAACAAGTGATAACCTAAGATAAAGCTGCTGTTGGGTCAAAGAATGAATTAAACAAGTGTTGCCTTTAGTCTTGACATGAAAGCATTTACAGAGCCAATGTTCTAAATCTCTGCTGGCAGAATATTCAGAGGTAGAAAACGATAGAGCACTTAAGATGCACAAGCCCTTTCAGCTATGGATTTATAATGATATTTCTGTAGAGCATTTGTAGAACACAAAACCTGACTTGGGCAGTAAGGAAGTAATACCTCAGCTGGATATGTAGGGCGTGGAAATTAGATGTGCAGCTGGAATTTTAAGAGCTAATGAAAGCCTGAGAACAGTTCACCTTCTGGTGGAGGGACAGAAACAACATCTGACTTTGTGAACCTTCCCTCTCCCTTTCTGCTTTCTTAAATTCATGAGACTTGAGGCTTTTTATTGCTTATACTTTGCAGGTACACTTCATGATTATGCAACTGCCAGGCTGAAAGCTCCTAAATGAGTATCACTGGCACAATGGTTCAGTCATAGTTTGTCCAAGAAACTACTTCCTTCTATCCTTAATGAGTCAGCCCGAAGGAGGGGAGAGGGGAATTTCCCTCTGTGTCCAGTCACACAATGTGGCTGAGCAGTTTATTGTGTTGTTGTCATTGTGTGGACAGACATCTGTCAGTCAAGATTTGGAAAACTGGAAAGATCTGGGTGGATGCCCCTTCCTATACAACATCAAAAATCTGAAGGATGGTTATGACTTGCAGTTTTTCCTTGACTGATCCCAACAATCAATCCAGCTCTCTGGTGTGGGCCATACTCTGTTATAGTCTTGGTCTTACATTATATTAGAATGAACTATTTGTCTTTTCTTGAACTCCAAATGTGCTTTTAAATAAATTACAATTCAATTTAAAAACTCTGTTTCATGTGTAAAAAGCCTCCAGGAAAACCAGACTGGGTAACAACAGACAGGAAACTCTGAGGATACTTAGAATTAGCCAAGACTCAGGTCCCAGACAGAAGCCTTTCATCATTACAAATGTTTCATGTAAAGTGCAGAGCAATAGACGAAATTGTCCTTGACCCAAATTTAATTTTTTGAACAACATGTTTCAGGATCACTCCAATAAAGAGTGAAAATGGATGAATTTGAAAGTGGACTTTAACTGCTTAACTCCAGACTTGCTATACAAATCGCCTTGGCTGCCCATATTACATCAGCATCTTGACTTTCGTTTTCCTCTCTGTAAGCTGTTTAAATGCCCAGGATTCTGTATTCCTGACTGCACACAAAACCTCTTTCTGAGCATCTACAATCTAATGAGATTCTAAAAACCATGTGAACAAACTCTTGCTATAGAGTACACCTCGCCCATAGGGACAGGATCAGATACCAAACAAAACAGAAAATCACCTGTATTTCCTATGAGACATTGCTGGTTAGGAAGGGGCACGAATAGGGGTCTGTGCCCTTGGCATCCTGCCAGAGACCAAGCACATGACTCCGTGCTGTGCAAGGGGCCCTAACCTTGGCAGGACACGCTAGCCTAAGCGCAAGGTTTCTCTCCTGGGCTTACTGTATCTGCACAGAAAAATGCAGCATGAGAGACCAACAAAATCAGAAGAGGGCTCAAGCAGTAAGGGCACTCACCTGCACTCCTGGAGATATTGGAAGTTCAGGTCTTCTCACACAAAAGACAGCCTTTGGACAAAAAACTGAACTTTAACAATCTGTTCCTTTGTGCAGATCCCATTTATATCCCCAAGGATAAGGTGTGTTAGCACCTTTACTCAATGCACTATTTCATTTTACACCTTTATAAATGGCTTTAAGGGAGTTTACCTGACGACCAGATGCTTCCTAAGGATTGGCAGCTGATGGCAGTAACTCATTAGCACTGTAGGTGAAGGGGCTGCACCACACATCTCCTGCCAAAGAGATCACTTCTCCACGGTATAGAGCCACCACTCCATGACCATGCTGCCCAGTATTACTAGATGCAAAAACTGCTTAAAAAGCTGCTGCTAATATGTATTGGAGGTTAATTACAGGAGTCAGGAAAGCTGATGTTTGTCTGAAAATAAACACAATATATGTTTGTACTGGGAAGTTGTAAACAAGGAGGCATGCTGGGTAGGTAGCCTCAAGCTAGCAGAATTTTTTAAAAATCTTGAGACTTGTCTTTACATTATTTATAGGCTGGAGAAGATTCATTGTTTGTGAAACAACAGGAAGCCTTTGTGCTACATCTATCGACAAACTGAAACCTTCTTGGAGTGAAATTTGCTTTGATATCCTGTAGAGATTTCCTTCTAAATTCTGAATTTCTTAAATACGCTGCTCTCAAGAGTGCTCCATCTCTCACATGCACATTCTCTTGCTATGCTTCGTATGGTGCATACAACATTTCACAGTGAACCAAACCCCATGTGGTGCGAGAGAATTATCAAGGGTGCATGGTATCTTTAAAGAGAAAATTAGTAAAACATTGATTCTTATTAACTCAAATAAAAGCAAATTTCATTAAAGCGCAAGCAGAGTGAAAAAACTGTTATATACACAAAGTTGGTGTGTTCTCTGCAGAACTCAACATAAGCTAAAGATGCTACTTTGATATAATTATCAGAAAGCAGAGAACAAAGAAAGAAAGAGTACTGAAAAACTAATTCCTCCCCCAGGAAAACAAGACAAAACACTGTGTCCTAAGAGAATAGTCTGTACTCACTGTGATCCTTTATACTTTGTGGCAATGAGAGAGCAGTCAGCAAAGGCTCAGTGGGCAATATTCCATTGCATGTAACTCTTCTGAAGTCCAAGATAGCACACCAGAGATTAATACAGCCCAAATGAGACTCAAAACTGGATTTGCATTTTATTTATTATGATTTATTGAACTGCAGTAGCCCCTAGAGGCTCTTAGTAGGACTGCTGTCCTATTGTGCTCCATGTGCTAACAGGAAAGGACAATGACGAGACACCTGGGCCCTCACTTGGACTTCACTGGGGTCTGGCACAAGTTCAGAAGCCTTCTGTACTTCCTTTCCAGAGATCAGCTTTGTGTCCTCTTTTTCATGTATCACTGAGTGAGGTACTCTGAAAAAGACCCTCAAAGTTGGTGGAGTTACTACTACACACAGCTTGCTGTTTGCACCAACACATGCTCACCTGCTGCAAACAAAAACTCCTTTGCCAGAGGGAAACAATGACCCTGCCATGTTGTAGATGGGCTTCACAGCAGAGATCTTCTACTAGCCAATCCCAAGGGCTAAGGAAAAACAACAACAACAAAAAAGATAAGAAGGCAAAGCTAGCAGTACAGCTGTCAGAAAAGCACTGGGATAGTCAAACAGGAGTTTCAGTCATTCCCTTTGGGCTGGGAAGAGAGATATCCTGTCATGTGGAGCTGTTAAGAGAAAAGTAATTAAAAACTAAGGAAAAAAACCCAAAGGAAACCAGCAGGAGTAACCTCTTTAGAACAGATGTTTTAAATTGATAGACTTATTTTTCTTTTGTGAGGAAAAAAAAAATTTTTTTTTTTGGGGGGGGGGGTGCTGATGTTTCTTGTTTTGCTTTGTCTAAGTCTTGAAGCTATAAAATTACTCAAGAAAAAATCTTCACTACTAAATAGGCTTTATACAATATGAAAATACCACTACATACTGCAGGGACAGGCAAAGGATGGAAGAAGATATGACAGTAATGCTGGATCCCTGCCCATTAAATATATCTGAAAACAGCCTCTAGTGCAGCTGGCACTGGCTAATAGGCAGTTTAACTTCCTCAGCACACTGTTGAGTCCTAAATCCGCTTTGAGCACAGTAAATGGCTCTTCCCTTCATGGCATCCTGATGTGTTTTATATAAGTAACATTTTCTTTTTATACTAGGATTCTTCAAAGGATGCTAAATAGTTTAAAAAACTTTCCAAAGCTCATTAATGTCTTTCAAAATCAGTAAATATATTTTGAATTATGTTCAGTGCAATCATTGAAAGCATTATTGCTTCTATCACAGAGATTCATCCCAAGGTGGATTTGCCTTTTCCCAAGGTACATTTAAAATCCAGAGGAGGTCTGAAATTCTAAAACAGCACTACTCAATTAGTTGGGAAAGGACGTGCACAACAAAATCACATGTATCTAAAGGACAACAAAAAAGGCCCTTGTTTTCAGAAGATAATCTTCAAAAATAAGAATGACCTGCAAAAACAAGTCTTTCTGATGAATCTAGTTTGTCGGATACAATCAAGGAAGTTTGGCAAGAATCATACTTTTCTCCATAAACCAGAGAATGATCCTTTTAGCACACGGCTGTGTCCTGCCCCAAAGGGATTAGGGCTTCCTAGTCACGTGCCAACATCAGTTCTGCAGAGCTTTCCTCAGTGACTTCTTCTATTGCAAGTCTTTGCCGATCAACACTTACTGGGGCTGGATGGAGTTCACGCCTCAAGATATTCATTTATGGCAATTTAGTGCCAATTCCTGTGCTGGCTGTGACATGAGGTCCTCAGAGGGAGATGTAGAAGGGCCCTCTTTGTATGTGTTTTTCTCCGTTGCAAGCCAAGACTGGTTTCTGCTCTGCAAAGATAAGTACTCAAAGAAGAGGACATGACAAACAGGAATGAGCAGGAAAAATCATCCAAGCACATCCATGGGAAGGTCGTTGTTAATGAGCAGAAAGTGCAAAGGGCTTGAAGAGTAAAGTCTGACTGAGCAGTTTTTGTTAGTGTGTTGCTGCTGCAGACCTCGTATAGACACAAAGGAGATTAAGGAAACAGAATATAATCCAACCACAACCACTTTTTATGTAGCTGTCTTTTCTTTTCAGTTAAAGAAATCCAAATAAATTCCCTTTTCAATATTTTAGCTCTCTAGTAGAGGCTCAGCAGTGGAGGGGAAGCAGGAGCACCTGTCAGTCTGCTGGGTGCCAGACCACCCTGCTAGTTGTGGAAGGGAGCACACACACTGCCTGGTAAGGATGCCCCTTGAGTACCTGTGGCACAAAGCTCACTGCATGCTCATGGACAAATTTCATACTTTGAATCAGGGGCTCAGCCAGGCATTTGTTCTTGCTGGGAATATGATTATTCAGCTTTTCTTGGGGTTTGATCTAAAGACTGCCTGCACAGAGGCAGAGGCTCAAGGCAGGAAAGCTTAGAGGCTTCACTTATATAAAAACTGGGAAAGAATATAAAATCACACAGAAGGTAAGCAGAACAAATAATCGTTTATCATATCAACATGCGAAATGGGCAGTATTAATAGCATGCCTAATATTTTTGTTAACTCAGAAAATATGCCCCGGAGTAGTATTACTAATGACAACACTGCATTGTAGATGAAGCTTTTAGCCAAAAAGTGTGGTAGTACTGTTCATACTACATTTTTGTCAAACAAAGACAAATCTTGCCTTGCTTTTAGCATTTCTACAGCACTAACTTTTTTTATCCATAAGATCCAGAGCAACTGGGGCTACCCTTCCTTCTGCTGGGTATGACCAATATAAATTTAGCAAGAGCAGTTGCAACGTACTTAGAGATGCAGGGATGACCTTAGGATGCAGCCTCTCGGGATCCATTCTCATCTGCCTACCACAGAAGGAAATCTAGCTTGACATAGTTTTTGCACATAAACTGAGCAAATCCTAAATACTACAGTTGTACCTCCACCACTACCCTAATGCCTCTGCTAAACTCCTTAAATATAGCTCTTTCAGAGAAATACTGTCAATAGGAGCAGAAACCATTTCCTGTAGGGTGCACTTAAAACTAGCCCAGACCTAACCAAAATATGCCCAACACCAGGTGAGCACTTAGGACCTGCATAGTTTCCAGCTCAGAGGGAATTCATAGAGGTCCAAGTCTGTGCCAGTTGATTTAGTGGGCCACTGCAACTTTAAATTGAGAGCAGCTTGCAGTATGTAATAAAATAATGTGTTTTCCTTGGGAGTTTAAATTTTCCTTCAGCTCAGGCTTGTAGCTAGTTTGCACAATGCAATTAGTAGAATTTGTTGCTGCAATTGGAGTTTGCAGTAGTGCTTCAATTAGGATATGTGAGGCACAATCAAATCTAATTCATTTTTTCCTGTCTGTATGGACTCTTCAATGCTAGTGCAAGTAAATGATTGTAAAAATCCATTTTTTGTCACCACAGTAAAAGCTCTGCCTATGAATACATACACAAAGCATGCCAGGTGTAAAACACAGCAGCCATTTTATATGGCCACTTCTAAAAAAGCATTTAACTTCAGAGAATGAGAGAATGCAACATGGGACAGTTGTGGATTTAATTCAGATGAATATCTTCTGTGATAAAGTAATGGGTATAATCCTTCTACCATTTTAATCACAGCAGTAGAGTTGTAGGACTCTGTGTGTAGGCAAGCTATAAAACAAATTTTGAGAGCCTGTTCTGAGCCATCACATTCCTATGTTCTCATTTTATATTTCTTTTTGCAGCCCTCCATGAATTAGGATGAGTTATAACAAATTGTTAATTTAGATGAAGGCAGAATTTGCAGGAAGGGCATGCAGAGAGAGGTTTGTGAATTTTGGGTGGGTGCTCTGCAGCTCAGATCCATTCCTTCACTTCTGACTTGTAAATAGTAAAAACATTTGTTATTCAGTTTTCAAAGACAACATAATGTGTTGGTCTATCACACTCTGTAGTTTGGCTGTCAATAGGAACTTCTGCAACAGCCCACCCCTTTATGGCTGGAAAATACTAAATAGCAACTACCAAAATGTAAATGTTTTTTTTTCAGGAAACAAGAAAGAACAAAAAAAATTTAACATTGCCTTTTCCGATAGAGATTCTTTTATGTGCTGACACTTACAAACTTTTTGAATAATACCACCTTCTAGCTTCATTCACTATATCACCATTAGCTTTGTGCTCTGAATAGCATGGTTAAATCATTGTGAACACTGTAGTTAAATTATTAATGTTGCCTTGGTTGCTAATCCAGTGCTGACTGCTTGTTACTTTGGATTGTGTGGCTGGCTACAGCTCATTGCCTTTTGTCCCTGTCTTCCCAGGGTACCATCTCTAACCAATTACCTAGTCTGATGCTTTCTTCCTATTCTTGCTAGCTTTTCCTTTGGCATCACAGCAATAGTGCTAATAAAACCTGGATTGGATCTGGAATAGGGAAGCTACATTTTTATCCATGGAGCAAGCCCAGCTAAGTCTGGAGCACAATAGGCTTCCCTGCTTGGCCATGTCAGACCTTGGCTGAGATACTGCTATTTCTGTTACTGTCACCTACACCCAGGCAGGTAAACTGATACCACATGGCTGAGGTCACGCTATCAACAATTCCTTGCACCCATGTAGGCCCTCTGGATTTGAATCAGCAAGCCACCACTGAGTTTATAGCCTGCAAAAATTCCTATCTAACAACTTTGCCATGGATTGTTTCAGCAGTGTTCAAAAGAAATTACTTAAACCAGTGGAAAGATCCAGCTGGGAACTGAACTTTTTCTGGTGGACTATTCTGCATTTCAATAATTCTAGTTCTCAGTTAGAATAAAACCTATTCCTAAAATAACCATTTCCTACAATTGCCAACTCTTAAAAAAAAAAAAAAGGTCGTTAATGGATCATTGTAAACTATTTTCCTCTGAATCATTTCATTTTGGTTTTTTATTACATTCATGTTGTAATTGAACATCTTTAGTACACCTAATATTATGCATGGATAATATATAGGAATTCTTAACAATACTTTAAACAACCCATCAAAATTAAATGCCCCAGCATTGTATTTTGAATTTTCTCTGTAAAAAGTAAAAAAATTGAACTTCTGCAAAATACTCTGATTTATGTGAAACAACATGTTTAACGGAGAGCTGGTATTCATCTACTGCTACCAATAGCTAGAAGCACTACTGTGATACATTTATTTGGTATTTCATAATACACTTAGATGTTGGTTTTTTAGAAATATCAGTTAGTGTCTTAGTTAACATTCAAAAGTTAACTTGACCTACCCAGAGCATCAAAGGCTACTTACTCTGTGGATCTGGATCATCTCTCTTTTCTACGGTATCCTCAGGCTTGATTTGGCTGTTCTCTGTCTATGCTGGATCACAGAATCATGGAATGTTAAGGGGTTGAAATGGCCCTTAGAGATTACCTAGTCCCAACCCCCCATCCATGGGCAGTAGTGCCTTCCACTAGACAAGGTTGCTCAAGGCCCCATCCAATCTGGCTGTGATCACTACCAGGGCTGGGGCATCCACAATCTCCCTGGACAACCTGTTCCAGTGTCTAACCACCCACACAGTAGAGAATTTCTTCCTAATATCTAAGCTAAATTTCCCCCCTTTCAGCTTCTACCCGTTATTCCTTGTCCTTTCACTACAGATCCTGAGGAAGAGACCCTCTCCAGTTTCCCTCTAGGCCCCCTTCAGACACTAGAAGCCTGCTATGAGGTCTCCACACAACCTTCTCTCCTTCAGGCTGAACAGCCCCAACCCTGAGATTAGCTCAGTTGCTTATAGCGTGGCACTAATAGTGTCAAGGTGGTGGGTTCAAACCTTGTTTAGGCAATGCACTTGGGAATTTGATTCAAAGGTCCATGGGGGTCCCTTTTAGCTCAGAATATTTTGTGATTCTTTCCAGACTGTCGTTGTAGATGATATGGTCCAGTTCTCTTATCAACTTCATGGCCCTCCTCTGGATTTGCTCCATGTCCTTCTTATGTTGGTGGCACCAGAACTGTGTGCAGTACTCCAGGTAGGGTCTCACGAGAGCAGAGTAGAGGGGCAGAATCACCTCCTTTGGCCTCCTGGCCATACTGCTTTTGATGCAGCCCAGGTTGTGGTTGGCTTTCTGGGCTGTGAGCACGCTGGCTAGTTCATATTGAATTTTTCACCAACCATCACCAAGTCTTTCTCCTTCGGGCTGCTCTCAATCACTTTTCTGCCCAACCTGTAGATATGTCTGTGATTACCCCAGGGACACCATGTACGAACCTGCATGTCTCTGTTGAACTTCATGAGGCACATCTCTCAAGGATGTCCAGCTCCCTCTGGATGGCATCCCTTGTCTCCAGCATGGTGACTGTACCACAGAGCGTGATGTCTTCAGCAATCTTGCTGAGGATGCACTTGATCCCACTGTCCACGTCACCAACAAAGATGTTGAACATTTCTGGCCCCAAGGCACATCATTTGTCACTGGTCTCCATGTTGGCAATGAGCTGTTGACCACAACTCTGGATATCATGGCTCAATGTCTACTTTCCAAACCTTGGGAAGCAGAAGCACAGATGTGCTCATCACAGTGGCCTGGATGGGACCCTGTCACCCATGGAGCACTGGAGTCCAGGAGAGCATAGCAATGAGAGCTCACCACATTGATCTCCTTCTTTGCAAGAAGTGCTCATGCTAAGAGGGTTGCTTGTGCCCACGTAATGCCTGCTTGTTCCTTTCACATGTCAGAAACTCATGATCTAAGTGGAAGATGCCTATGCTCTGTAAAGTGATTTTCTATATATGTACTACATATGTATTTTCTTATTCATCCATACCTATATAAAAGTATTGATATAAAATCCTCATTGTATTTAGATGGTTTTGCCCATATTTGAGAGAAAAGATGTTATAGCAAAACACTAAACTGTCTGATTTTCTTTCCCAGAAAATGATGTTATTCCTTGGTGTGATTGGGAAA
Source organism: Phainopepla nitens (assembly GCA_013400175.1). Lineage (NCBI taxonomy): Eukaryota > Metazoa > Chordata > Aves > Passeriformes > Bombycillidae > Phainopepla > Phainopepla nitens. Next base: position 444,414 of record VXBQ01000450.1, on the reverse strand, counting down.
TAAAAATTAGCAGCCTTTGTCAAACTGAGGACAGCTAAAGTGCCAGGAAGGAGGACAAGCCACATCTACCAGAGCAAAGAACACAAGGCTGCCTATTACCACCATCTCTGCTGCCGTGGAAAGCCACTCCAAATCAACCCATACCAGCCTAGCAGTGGCAGCACTCTCTCCTCACCAGCCTACTTGCAATTCCTCTGAGAGGGTTGGTCTCCTGTCGACTCTTGGCAGGAACTTCAGCAGGGGAAGCTTTTGTACCAAGCGTGTCGAGCAAGCCAGGCTGCTAAATTTCTGAGTTTGACCTAAAAAGAAAATTAGCAAAAGGCAGCAGACAGATGTATTGCCTCCAGCTACTATCAAAGATCCCCTGCTTGACATCTGTGTCCATACAAAGGTCTTTGCTGTAGACATTGAAGCAGATGCCAGGCCTTCTTGGATCTTTTGCAAGACAGAAGACCTTTAAACTCAACTGCCTGCTATGTCTTATGTCTTTATCATCTTGTCTCTGTAACAACTTGCTACTTATAAAGTATGATAACACCAGTAAGTCAAGTACTCTTTGCTTTGGCTTTCTTGTGGAACATCTGTCATGTGAAGCCCATTGCTTTCAGCAATCTTGTCAGAACAACTTTCTGTGCTGGGAGAGAGTGAGGAGAGCATTTACTTGTAGAGAGGAAGGAGCAGGGATTCATCCCAGAGGGAATATTTGTTTTGCCAACACCACAGAGAAAAGCCATTATTGAAAAAAATGGCTTATAAGGAATAGTTGAATTAATGGTAAACGAAGTTTTCCTCAGTGACAGGAAAAAGCAAATGATATTTGCTATATCTCTGTCAATGTTATTTGCCATCTGGTAGTGAAGAGTTCATTCCCATCTGTACTGACAGTCCAGGTCCAGGAGTCCTCCTGATCTCTGCAGCAAAACCATGAAGACCTTCTCATTGGTGCCAATGAGAAATCCTCAGTAGCCCATTATATGCCAGGTCAACTCAGGACAGGGCAAACAAAAGATCTGGTTTGGGACCAGAGGAGGGAGGAACATTTCTTTGACTCTCTGTTTCTTAAAAAAGAGCAGATGGAACATTATGACAGAAGGAAAAGATAAAAAAAAAAAAGAAAAAGAAATAATTCACCAGTAGGTAGCACTCACTTATATTTTGGTTAAATTTTACAAGAAATCTGAAGCAAAACTGAAGCACTGAATGCCATCAGTGAAAAAAATTAATTTTTATCAATGAAAACTCATGATTTAAAGAATCATGAGTCCTGCTTGCCTACCAGTTTGTGTCTTGCTTCCTCAAATTTGTATCTCTTGCCTGAGTTAAGTGAAAGATACAGAATCCTCAGAAAAAATGAAAGCTCCACAGATTTCTTGGCTATCTTCAGAGCAGACTTTGGAAGATTGAGCAGAAAGAGTGAGACCCTGTCAGTGGCTCTGTGGAGAAGAGACAGCAATGTACATTCACCCATTTACACATCAAAGAGTTCATGCAAGAAATAAACACTTTAAAATGTTCCAGCACTTAGGGATTTTCCATCAGAGCTCTAAACAACCACAAAATCAAATCCATAGGAAAACCAACACACTATATCAACAGCTTACAGAATGGCTTTTCCTGTTTTCATTACACTTTGTTTCTTTCCATCCCTAAATGTATTACAAAAATGAAATAATGCCCAATTTTTTCCCAATTTTTTCTTTCTTTCATTCTTTCTTTCTTTCTTGCTTGCTTGCTTGCTTCCTTCCTTCCTTTCTTTCTCTACTCATAGTTTTTCAAAGCTCAGCCCAGGTACAAATGAAAAAAAGATGATGACGGTCTGTCACTTGTGCTTGCTAATTTTTCTGAAAGCAAAGATTGCCTTGACAAGAACACTTAGTAAGAACTGAGATTTGACATACAGGGAATATTTTTTTAGAGTAGGAAAAAGATAAAATTTCTAAGAGAAAGGAAAACAAAAATGCTTTATTTCCAAAACATTCATATGAATTCCCTGACATGAAAGTAATTGATAATTTCTCTGTTTTGATGTTTCAGGCAACATAACCGAAAGGTCCAAGAAACTTGGTCATTAAGGGAAGGTCTCATTTCACAGTCAATGCAAAAACATCCCCTACAGTATATTTCCTGTGATAGGTTGCTCTTTTTACACATATAGTTATCAGTGACACTTGAAATATGTGACTACAGCTCTCGGTCCCTGAAGGCAGTTTGTTACAAGTATGCATGTTGATAATGGCTAACATGTATTTATGTCTTATTTCCCAGTGCCCAAAAGGCACCTTAGTCTTTCCCTATAAACAGCACTTAAATACAGCTAATGGAAGCTAGCAGCTGCTTGGCCATTAACTTCTCTTGGGCCAAGAAGGTAATGCAGACTTTAATTATGCAGGTCATTGTAAAAAGCATTCCCAGAGCCCGGCGAGAATAGTCTTGCTTATTGGAAATTTTGTGTTTTCACATATCTGAATATGAGCCAGGTTTTCTGCCCCTGCTATAAGGATGGATCATTCACATTTGGGCCAAGGCATGGGCTGGGGTATTTAATTACCAGTATACCCAACTCCTGGTTTTTCTGTTCTTCTGAGTGTTGTTTTTTCTTCTTTCCTTTTTTCTTCTCCTTAGGGAATATCTCTTGTCTTTAAAATAACCTCAGTTTTCCAAGACTAGCTAATCTGGGTAGCTCGGTGAGTTTATTTTCTAGAAAACAACGAAATGCAGAGTGCAAATGGAATTGCTTTAACAGCTAGCAGGACAGAATCTGTGTGAAATTTCCCCCACTGTCTCAGCTGTTCTCACTATATGCCAAATCACAGTTTCAGATGGCTGAAATAGATTAATCTCTCTAGTCTTTGATTTGGTTGCTACAGAACCCTGTACTTCACAAAAACAAAAGCTCCTTCCACAGTCTTATACAAATTCCTGAGAATTTGGATTTACAGATTAAAAACATACAAAATTTCAGAAAACAAGGGATATATAATCAAAAAACACAGTCCTGTGCCAACTAACATGGCTCCTGTCAAGAAGTGATTTTTTTGGAAAACAGACAGTATGATCCCATGGTTGACTCAGAAGTCCCCTCACTCTGATTTTGCACTGATAGAGCAAAAAAAAAAAAAAGGAAGTATAATTTGAATCCCTTAGTGTCCAGTACAAGCAGTTCATCTGTCCAATCTGAGTACATTTCAGCCTTACAGATTTTATTTCTAAAGCACATCTTCTGCTGAAGTGCTGACTTGCATGTGATGCCCTGTATGTGCTTTTCCACTCACATGGCGCCTCTGCATTCCTCCTTTGGGATAACTTAAACACTACAAACAACAGGGGCACTGGGACCTCCTAGTTCTCTCCTGTAGTCTGAAACTTCAGACTGGTGATGGAAAACATTAGTCCTCACACCACTGCATGGTGTCACACCTGACACTCAGGAAGCCCACAGGCTTGTGGAGGATGGCTGGGCATTAGAGAGCTCCCAGAGCCTGAGACTTTAACAACCTCCTCAAGAGGAGTGAGGAGGAGTGGCGTTCCATGGGCCCACCCAGACAGAAACTAGAGCACCAGGCAACAGCTGTAATTGCAGGGGAGTAGTGTGGACTTCCTAGTAGTGTGCAACCTTTGGCTGGGGAAGCATCACAAGGGATTGTCTCTGCAGACCCCTCTTTCACAAGTTCACAAGTGTGTCCCTTGAGTGATGGATGTGTACCAGTTTCACGTCAGCAACTACAAGCAGCCCACATCCAGCTCCAGTAAGACTCTGAAGTTTGTCTACTGGCTATGAAGCATGTGATTTTTCCAGATATTCTAGGTTTTGGGGTGGTTTGTTTTGCAGTGTCCCTTCACCAGTTCCATTTCAAAGGGTTCATCTGAGAGCCCTCAAATAACAGTAACTTCTAATTACTATCTATCCATATTGGATTTGAACCAGTGACCCAGAGACTGGATTTGAACCAGTGACAAAGAGATTAAAGGAACCATTCCTGATCCCATGACCCATCTCCTGAGTCCAGCAGTCCCTGAAGAATGCGATTCATTAGCTGATCTTCTTTTGCTGACTGTATTTCTCCAGTGCCTCATAACCTACATGAAATTACAATATTTTTCCCATTGTGTCACTATATGTATGCCAGATACATACTTACTCCAGTTATTTTCCTAGCTAGCCTCATAGGAGTTGTGTAAATGGCATTATCAAAATTGCATCTCTCTCATTCATTATTTCAAATTTTATAAAAATAGCTGAGTTAGTAAAGACACTATCAAAGGAGTTTTTAAATAAACATGCTTAATCTTCTGGAGATTAAAAGAGATCGTATGGGTGACATATAATGATTATTTTACCCCAAAGCCATTAGAAATACAACGTACAAGAAAAACACATCAAACAAACAGACACAATAGAGAGCATTTCAATGAGAAGATAATCATACTTCAGGATTTGCTTCAACTCACTGGCCTAAATATTGCCCTATATGTATAATAACATGAAAGAGGAATACTAAAAACCTCTAGATTTATACCCACAGTCTGCTTAAAAAAAATGAACTGCAACTAATATCTATACTAATTTATTTTCAAATTAATTCTTAGGAGTTCAATCTGTCCAGCAGGCAAAAATAAAAATAATTTAGAAAGCTAGAAAATAAAAAGTAAGGTGATCAATTTCTGGCATGATGCAAATCTTGATTGATAAGAGTAAAATGATTAGGCAATGTGTCTCTAACCAGATATCAAGACTGACTGTCTGATTATCTTAATATTTTTCACAGAAAACATATGATATGCAGAAGAAACACATGGTCTGCCAGTGTAGAAACTCATGGGAGGCAGCATAGATTTGACTTTGTAGAAAAGGAATTTATTTAATAAATCACAAATCTTCCTGCTATTCATTCTGGCTGCAAAGGAATGGCTGATGCAGAATATGTAATTTTCATACACCATGCTGGACTATTAGATATAGAGATGCTATTAGGTTCTGTCCAGATCTCTCTTGGTGTAACTGGCATAAATCAACTAAAGTTAATTGAGCTATGCAGATTTACCCCAGTAGCTGGGAGAAAATCACATATTCATCTACAGCATGCCTGAGAAGACTAGAGAAGGGTATTTTAAGGCATACTGTGTTCTTTGAAGTTAGGGACCTGATTAACTCTTTCCAGCAGATGCAGCCACTTTGTGACTAATGCTTTTTCCACTGACTACATATGTGGACTCATATTCCATAGAGCCCAAGTTCCCTGCCAGATTTTCACTGAGACAAGATCTCATTTCTACTGTGTAATTTTTCTGTTAATTAAGTTTTCACACATTTCAGTCATGTGCATTGTGACATTTCATCTGCCCTCAAATCATTCTATGAGAACAAAGAGACAAAGTAGGAAAAAAAACTTCAGAAATGGTACCTGTCTATATAATTACAGTAAAAATTGTGGATCATAGCTCTTGCCAGCTGATAGCACGTAGTCTTAGTAAAGCCCAATGTTTTCCAAACAGCTGAAGCCAATGGCCCAAAAGAGCCATGGATTGCTCAGAGTGCTTGGGAAGAAAAGGGTGTTTTTCGATCCCTCTAAAAGAACGGGCAAAAATCCACTCTCTTTGTCTGTGCCTCCCTCCCCAATTACTTTGATTTAATACATTTTTCTAAGACAGCTTCAAGCACTGCAATTTCAAATCCACCCCTGTAATAATGTTTGCTTACCTGTTGTCACAATAAAAACCTCACCTCAGGTAAGGAGCCCCACCACAGATCCTCTTATCAGTCACCACCTATGAACAGTATATGCTATGTACACATCAGCATCAGGAGAGAATTTAAGTAGTTACCTCCCTTCTGTCTGTCTTAAGCTTCAGACAATAGATTTTTACTCTGTTTGAATTCTTTCAGCCCAGGCTGTATGACAAATGCAGTACACCTCAAGCAGTGGGCAGGCTCATAGCTGCTGCTGGAAAAGCAGCGGTTACTGAGACCATTTCACTCTGGGCCAATGCTCAGGTCTGTTTAACAGCTGAGAATGTCAAGATTCATCACTGCTGGGCTGCAAGAGTTTCCTCTGTAATCAAGCACAATATTGACACTATACAATATTGAGTGTTGGATCAGAGCCCCAAATATCCAAAATTCCCAATGTATATTTAGGCTTAAATACAGGGAGGACATAGGAATATTAATTGGTTTAGTTCAAAATAATATCAAAATTTAATTTTGCTGTTGTTCTGTACCTGCATAGTACCAATAGTTCTTCTCAGAAGTAGTAAAACACATCATATTCTTGTTGGTAGGAAAAAAAATTTAAAAAAAAACCAAGAAAGAATACCGGTTGTTTGATATTCAAACACAACAGTCACATATTTGCATTGACATGAATGAGCAAGGTTTCTCAGTCATTGCAATGGGAACTTGGATGAAAGAAACAGATCTAAAGGTTTATTCTACTGCCTTTTTTTAAGACTGCCTGCAAGGTACTTTTCTGCCTTTTTATTTTTTAAGCTTATCAATATGTATTTCAGAATTTCTTACTTTCATGTTTAACACCTTTTTTTTAGACGGGAGCACAATCACTTTCTAAGGATGCTACTTAGATACACAGTGGTACAAAAAGGCAGCCACAGACCAGGAGGAAAGCTTTTGAAAGCCCATGGGAAGTGACAGGGATGGAAAGTGGATCTTTCCAGAGCAAGTCAGTCCCTGGTACCTTCCCATTATACCCAGCCGGTGTTTATTGTGGCCTTTCACAGGTGCCAGGTGGTGCTCTGGACTAGGATAGATCAGTGCTAAGGACAAGCCCAACATTGTATAGTATTACAGTCACTCATCAAAATGAGAGCTCTGGGGTCTGTTTTCCCTTCAGAAAGCACTTGAGTTCATTTATCCCACCTTTTAATCAGGCACCACTTCTCTTTTGACTAAAGATTAACCTAAGGGAAAATCTGAGTACAAGCTGAGGAAAAGAATCCTTCCTTTTTGTCAAAGAAGAGTGGCTTGTTCTTGATTTCAAGCATGAGGCAGTTTAATCCTAATAATATTGTGCTACAACCTCCTCTCAAATTAGGACATTAAGAATTCTTCCACTTTTGTTTCTGCAGGTCTTCAGCAGGTGGTTCTGGTTTGAAATATGATTAGCAATCTGTACAAAACCATGGAGCTAAGAATAAAAGAGGCAATTAGGGTTACATTCAGGTGAGCATACCACTCTAAAATAGTAAGGATCTCGATAATTATATAGTTCAAGGATAATACCTATCAGTGTCTCCCTTGAGAATCTTCAGTTCATCTCCTGGTCTTTATTTCTAATTAATCCGTGAATCTTTTTGTAGGTTAATACAATTAACAATAGGGATAAACTCGCTGTAGTGTTTAGCCAATTAGATTTAGAGAGCTTGCTTTTCTTTGCTATGACCATCAAGGGTCTGAGGAAATCCTCTTAAATCGGTCTTAATTTCTGCATTAGTCAATGACATGCACATTCAAACACCTCCTTTTAACCATGCCAAGGATACCAAAGAGAAAAAAATCAGTTTTGTTGAATATTTTTTCAAAAAACTGCTACAGAAACCAGCATTTGCCACCCTTGAACACTTGCTATATTCTCATTGCACTGTAACTATCCAAAATGAAAATCAGCATGTCCTTAAAGACATAAACTAATTTTACAAAAACTCGGGCTTAGATATAAAGCCCAAAATTAATACATGAAAATATGTTTTCTTCACAGGAATGTAAAGAGAGAAAGGCTCTGTAGGGTGAATCTGTATTTGGCATGATACTGATTTATTTTCTCTTCACTTCCCACCCTTATTTTGCCAGGCTGCTGCTGTTTCTAGCTTTTCCAGGTTCTTAACAGCTGGACATAAACCAAAACACATGGGTGCTGCTCTCACTGCTGCAATTTAGATTTTCCTTTTAATCACACACAAATGTATATTGAAATATAATTAAAAATTAAAACAGCTAAATGAGACCAGCGATTCTTATAAAAATAATTGGTTGTGCAATATAAATACTGAGAACTGAGAAACAAAAGAGTAATTTTTAAAGGGTTTTTGATTAAATCTATATTCCCACTGTCCTCCGTCGCTCTGTGTCCATGCCTTCTTTAGTTCCTTTCTCTATTCTCAAAAACACCTGTAGTGCTGTGAAGGACTTGAGAGGTAAACATTTTCATCTGTGTGGTTATACATTCAAAATGTGTGACTGTGGAGTGGAAGCCTGAAATGAAAGGGCTTATTAATAACATTTTTATTCATACCACAGTAAGAGAAGGCTTCATTTGTTCAACCCTTGATCGTCTTTTTCTTTTCAATTACCTCTTCTAAAAGGAAGTTTAATGTCATTTCTGGATTCCAGCAGGTCTCCAGTTAAAAAGAAAACAAGACAAAATACTTTCAACTTCAGGTAGGTTTTCCTCTGACTTTTTCCCCGTCGTGTTATCTTCTTGTTAAGGAGGCAGCTGGCATGCACTAACTTGGATTGGGAAAAGCTGATTTTTGTGTAGGCCAATGAAGCATGTGTCTCTTAGCCCTGGTGCCAATCCCCCACCCTGGGCTGCCTAATACCAGGATCTCCTTCTGATCTAAGACATCAGGGGGACCTTGCACCTGGGCTCACTAGCAGGGCAAGCTGTCTCTTCTGGGGCTCTCCTGCAGCCCTACTCTTCAGTGTGCCCCACTGCAGAGCTTGCCTGGGCTCTGGGGTCGTGCCTCTGCTGCCCCCACCAGACTGCCCCAGTGGCGGTGGTGCAGCAGGAGGGCACACAGGAGCTCAGAGTGAGGTTGTGGGGCAGGCTTGACCCTACTCTAAGGGAGATTTTCATCATTCTCCTCTGTTGTGCAGCTCCTCCCATGGTTTATAATCCCTAAGTCCACAGCAGTGTTTATTTTTTTCTCCAACACCCCAGTATGTTCCCACAATACTGATTGCAACCCTTTTTCTTCTGAGATGGGACACAGCACCCCAGATTTTGTGAGGCTGTCACAATGAAATGAGAGTTTCTAAGCTGAGACAAGCCTCAATTGAAATAGGAATCCAAATTCCTACCAGAATCTAGCACAAGAGCAACAAAGAAAGGAACACATTCCACCTAAATGAGTTGTCTTTTCAGTCACTCTGTATGAAGGACTGCCCTTTGAAAATGGTTCAGAAGATTTAAAACATCTTGTAGTGAAGTAGGTCATGCACTTCAGGACCCATTGAAAATGTATGGTGCTCCAAAATCTAAAATAAATGAATACCAAATCTTTCCATGATACTTAGGCCATGGCTAGTGTCAGAAAGCAGATGAGTAGAAAAAGAGGAATGCCTCCAGATAGTTCTGTACAGATGGTAGATGATTCTTAACCCATCATTTCAATGCTGAGCATGCAGCCTAGGGCAGAACTTTTTGGCTATTCAAAGAAGGGCTTTTCCTTTTACTGTAACATTGGAGCAGATCACCAACATTAATTAATTTATCTTTGCAGTATTTCTTGTCTTGCTCTAGTGTTTACATGACACTGACACTAATACCAGTTTACACATGTATTACAGATCATCTGTATTTCAGCTTAGGGACAATGTTTCTGGTAGTTGGGTTTGCTGAATGCTAAGTAACACTAGCACAAAACATTTATTTAAAAAATGTTCAATAATATGGCGTTTGGCTGGTATAAGAGTAAATGGTGCTTTTCTTTAAAATCTCGATTATTGGTAAACAAATTGTCAAACTGAGGGTTCTTCACTGAACTTCCAGGAAAGCAAACATAAAAGAGAGAAAAATAGGCAACACAAACTCTAAAAAGCAGCAACCATTTAGGTGGCACTGTAATCTCTTCAAAGGCAACTAACCTTTTCCTTGTTAAAGTGCTGTGAATGATCTCCTGGGATTCTGGATATTTGCTGAGATCATTCAAGACATCTCTGAGAGACTCTGTTCTAGAAAAAGGAATATTTTTTTGCTCTGCAAAATATATTGTTTCTTGATTCCTACATGTCAGAAGTAAGAACATTCCATTTAGAGAAGAACCATATGCAGTGGGATGTTTTCAGTAGATCTCCATATCTTGCTGCTCTTTATCCAAAACATAACTGTACACTTGTCTGGCTTGCCAGTGTTGCACTTTCCTCACCTCTCCCAGGAAACTCCATGATCAGCCTTTAAAATGTCCTGAGGCACAAATAATGGGACAGGAAAAGAAGCATAAAACCAGCTGATTTGTGATGGGTTATTTTGTTTCGTCTCTGATTATGCTTTGTTGAGTTGTTAAAGCGTCTGTTGTGGGAGAGCTTTTGATAACTACCAGGCTTTACAGAGACAGCCCAGTTTTTCTCAACTATGGACTTTCTGCAGTAGAGTTTATACCTTGAGGTAGGGAAATGAGTGATTAGGCAGCTATTTTCATGGCTCTGTAATTTTATCTCACCTTTTCTTCCTGCTATTTTCCTTAAGTCCGATACTTTAACAAGTAACTCACCTCCTCCTTGCAACTCAGAGAGCTGTTATTTTTTAACAAAGCCAGCTGATTGCTGCCGGCCCCCTATTTAGCGGCTATTTGAAGTATTTATCCCAGCATATAACATTGTCTGTAAAGAAAGATGTAGCTGCACACTGAGCAGGTCTGTGTCATTACCTACTCTCTCTGAAGTTTTGTTTAATACTCCCTTCCTCTTGAGTCTGGTGTGCTTAGGAAACCCGGATTCAACCTTTTGTTCTAGCAGAGATCTGACATGTCCAGCATAAGAAAGAATATCCTTCTTGTCATCAAGCCATGGGCTAGGCTGGGCCAGACCAGCTTGTGCTTGTCTTTTTGCATACAGACAAGGAGGGCAAACACAACGACAGCAATACAGCAGAAAGGAGTGCCACTACTCTTTTGCCTTAGTTGCTCATTTCCAAATTTCCCCATGTGTTAGCACAAGTGCTTATCCTGCCACATAAAGACACGGATCCTTGAATGGATCTGGTTAATAACTGATATGCTATAAAATGAATAAAACTGGATAGATTTTCAACCACACTATTCTTAATGAGCACTGGTTAAACAGAATATTTTCTTGTGGTGGGTTGACCCTGGCGAGACAATAGGTGCCCACCAAAAGCACTCTATCACTTCCCACCTCAGCTGGACAAGAAGAGAGAGCATATACAAAAAAAATTCATGGGTCAAGATAAGGACAGAGAGAGATCACTCACCAGTTACTGTCATGGGCAATATAGACTTGACTTGGGGAAAAAACTCCCTTACCTACTACCAATCAAATTAGAATAGGATAAGGAAAAATAAAAACAAATCTTAAAACATCTTCCCCCTACCCCTTCCTTCTTGCCAGCCTGAACTTTACTCCTGATTGGAGAATGGGGGCGGAGGTCAGTTCATCACAAGTTGTGTTTGCCACTCTGTCCTCCTCAGGGAGAGGACTCCTTACAAACTTGCCTGCTCCAGCATGGGATCCCTCTCACAGAAGACAATCTTCCACAAACTTCTCCAAAGTGAGTCCTTGCTACAGTTCCTTATGACCTGCTCCAGCATGAGACTCTTCCATGGAGTGCAGTCTTTCAGGACTTCTCCCAGTGTGGGTCCCCTCTGGGGTTACAAGACCTGCCCGCAAATTTGCTCCAGCACAGGCTCCCTTCTCCATGGATCCACAGGTTCTGTCAGGAGCTGGCTCCAGTGCAGGCTTCTCCTTTGGGCATCCATCTGATTCTGCATGGGGTTCTCCAGAGGCTGCAGGTGGATTCTACTCCCCATGGAAAACTCCATGGACTGCAGGGGCACAGCTTCCTCACCATGGTCTGTACCACAGGTGCTGCTCCAGCACCTGGAAGAAGCCCTCCCCCTCCTTCTTCACTGAGCTTGGTGTCTGCAATGTTGGTACTCACATACTCTCACTCCTCTCTTCTTTGGCTGCAGCTGGGTTTTCTTTGGCAGGCTCTTTTACCCCCATCATTACCACCATCGCTGACAGGCTTGGCTTTGGCCACTGGCAAATCTGTCTGGAAGCCAGCTGGAATTGGCTCTGTCAGACACAGGAAGCTTTAAGCATCTTCTTCCAGAAGTCACCCCTGGCACCCCTGCTACTAAAAACTTCCAACATCAACTGAATATACATAATTTCTATGCTCAAAACTACCAAAAATTTTGGTAAGAAGCTTATTTGAATACTATTTATATGAGATCTGGTCCTGTGGTTAAGCACCAGAAGGAATAAAAACTGAACCTCGGGCATAAAGACTGCTTAAAGAAGTCAGTCAGAGAATGATAATATCACCAAAAAATTCCAGCACCTACTTGTTTCCTGACATTGTATGTCATTGGAATTCCATGTTTACTTTGTTATGTGAGAACAGAGATAAATGACACTGAAACATCAAATTAATTGCTTTGCAGTCAACAACCCATCTGCTAGATGTAATGGAATACTCATTGGCTGACCATCATTTCTAGAAGATGTTGCTTTCTAAATTACATTCAATTAGTTGCAATAACCCTAATTTGAACCTAAGACCCGTCTCCTCAAGCTATTATCCAGTAAAAGAAGTTCTGACACTGATCTCCATGCATTTTTTTAATACACTATTTCTGCATAATTCAAGTAAGAGTACGTCATTATACTAATCTCAGACACATTATACTATTTTCAGACACAGAAATCTGAATCTACATTGAATGAGCAGGTAAGATTAGTGTGTCTCATTACCACACATAAACCCTTCTGCAACTATTTTATCCTTGAGCAGTTAAAGCGGCAACCTTTTTGAAAGGAAAACAGTTAAAATACCAATCAAAGAATTTGACACAATTAATGTAGTTTGAACATCTTGGCAAGTTCATCAAAAATGGAATTAGTTGCTGAGTGATAGCACAAATGTGGTACTCTAAAGGATTCAACATTTCTGGAGCTTATCTTATGCTCCACTGAAATTCCTTAATGTATCTACACTGAATGCTGTGATTTCAGAGAAACTAAGATTAAGATTTTGCATGCCTATTTACATGCAAATTATTGCAAAGAAATTGAATTACCAGTTCTTCCAAAAAATTAATTTTGGCCCGGTGTTCTTGAGCAAGTTAAATAACTGTACCTGTGGTGTGTTCTATGCAAAACCAAGGGAGTTTTATATTAGAGATTTTCCAGAAAACTCCAATTATCTTAAATCTCTGGGTAAAGGGATTAAGATTTAATTCCTTGGAAAAGATTAAGAACCTGTAATGGATCTTGGTGGTTAGAAATTAGGCACAACAACACTTACATTTCAAATGCCAGATTCTCACAATCTGTCTGGACTCTGTAGGGGGGACTAGAATGTAGCAACGAATTAAAAAACATGGAATCTTCTCTTGCTGTGGCACTATGCACCAGCAGGAAAGAGGGACATTCTGTTTGGAGCCTGCTCCTGAAGCACAGCCTGTCGTTTTCTTTCTCAAAATTCATTCATGTCTCTAGCCATTCATTCATTTAATGTCATTCGTTCATTGAATGACTAGCAAAAGTAAAAAATATGTTTAGGTAACAGCGGTGGTGATGACAGTGGCACATATTACACACTTTGCATTTAACACAAAATAGAGAAACATCCTACAGAATAAGCACTGGTGTCCCCTTTCACTGTTTTCCCCCTTTTCTCAAATTACGTTCCTGTTTTTCCATGCATTTCATTCCTTCTTCGACTCTCATTACATTTTCTGGATTTCTCCTTTCTGCAGGAACATAACTCCAATATGACATGCAGAAAGTACCTCTTACTCCTATATGGTATTTAGGACACCTTCCTTTGGAAGTAGCAAATGTAGCTTTGAATGTCCTCTGATCCAGGAGTGAGTCAAAGCCAATTCCCAGTTTTATCCATGAGACGCTGCCTTCTCACCATCAAAATTAAGCTGTAGTTTGTGTTTTGGGTGAGCCCAACACTCCTGGTGTACCCTAAATGAATTATGAGAATCTCTATTGTCAGAACCACTGAGATGCAGAGATAAAGTTTGGAGTTTCTCTCATAGATATTCCTATTTTCCTTCTACCTCTGAGACACATTTGCATCCCAAAGATCACTCAATGCTGCTGTCTTTAGAAAAGCCACTAGTTCATTAAACATTTCTAGTTACTGCTGTGGAGGGCCAAAAATAATTTTTAAGCGTGGGGAACCCAGTGCCAAAGGAAATAATGAGACAGTTTGGTTTTGTTGGATTTTTTTTTTCCCCTAAGCTGTTTACAAACAAATCACAGTAAAAATGAAGCAGTATTGCACACTGTGTTTCAGAGTGAATGGAGACATGAATAAATGAAATAGCTTGAGTATACTCATACAGGAAGTACAAGTCAAAACTGGAAAATTCAGCCACAGTTGAAGTCCGTGGTGGTGCCCTGGCCCCTACACTTGTATCATCTGTTGGACTGACCTTTTCTGAACCAAAGAAAAAGTTTCCAATGCTGAGTCAAAGACTGTAAGAAACAGGCTAGGTACAGAGAGATCCTGCCTCTAGAATCCATTCCCAGTTTCAGGTATAGTTGTGGTGGGTGCTGAAAGATCAACTGCAGCCTAGAATTCAAATTTGAGCCTCTCCGTACTTCAGGAGTAGGAAATTTAGTCCAGATTAGACTTCACCTGGCTAAGATGATCCAGTTGGGGTAGCTGGGGGTGTGAGAGGAGTGATGTACTCAGTTGTGCCCATGCTCTGTCCCCGCCCTGTGTGCACCTGTGTGGGAAATGACACCCAATAGTGACCCTCTAAGTCATCTCTGTGCTGGCACTTAACCACATTAGGAATGAACGCACTGGAAATGGTGCTTGCCACTTCCTTTGCTTGTGCTTCACTTTTCCCTTTTGTTTGGAGCACAGAAGAATCCCTCAGATTCAAGCTGACATATATGAAATTATATAAACTTTGTAATCTATAACATAGAGATATATATACCTATACATATACACATACATATGTTCTTACTATCAAAGTGTTTTTATTTATTCTACTTAATATTTCTTTCACATTGTACAGGTTTCTAAATCTATTCTCAAATGTTTTTTACCTAAGTCTCAATGTCACCGTAAATTCAAATGTCATTGTATTTGTCCAGGCCTACTTGCAGAACCAGCCAGCTGAGAAATGGAACACGAATTCATTAGCAAATCATACCTACCAGAACTGACCTTACAACCTGCATGAATCAAAAGGAAAAATTTAGCTTGGCTGACTTCTGTGAAAAAGCAGAGTCTAACCACCACAGTCAAAAGAGAGCAAGATTCCCAAAGCACAAAATGTTGTTATCAATCATGTAACATCAATTCAAAAACAATGAAAAGAAAAAAAAATAGAAATAAGTCTCTGAGACTATTCCAGTGAATTTGGCAGTTGCTTACTAGCTTAAAAAATAAAGGTGCAGGTAGCCTTTATCACTGTGGAACTGTAGAGCCACATAATGACAGCCTACACATATTCACTCTAGAGGAGTAAATATTTTACAGCATGAAAGAAATTGCTATAGTGACCCAGGGGAGCTACCAGTGTTTCTTGGATGAGGACAATTAACCAAACCAATATAGTTAATTTTGCCACAGGTTTTAAATGATCTTGAAAGCAGACTACACTTCGCCTTAGCAGACTTAACTTAAATACCGCAACACAAGAAAATTTCAGCAAAACCCCACAGCAGCCAGGGATGCAAATAAGAAGCCAAAACACCTGCATGAATAGATTTACATGGATCTTAACACCACCACTGAATTTCTGTTACCTGGGTTCAGCAGGGAGCAGCCTAGACCAGCACAGGCCAGCACTGCGATACGCCCTGGTTGGCACCTTTGTCACCGCTAGAATGGTGGAGAGCCAGATACAGCTGTAATCACCTGCATGAAGTGCCTCTACCCCCTGGAAGGCTTTCCGGATGTACACATCTGCATCAAAACAGGCTGTGCCTTAAGTAAACGTTAGCTCCATACCACAGATTAGGAAGTAGAGGCCTATGGCTTATCCCTGCTTATATAACAGTACATTCATGCAACTAGTCTCCAAAAACAATCCCTACTGAATCTTGATTCCCACACAGCTGTGTGTACAATGATTTTAGAGATGAGCATCTTTGTGAGCCACTCACCCTCAGAAGTAGTGAAGGAGGAGAAGTGCCATGGCAGCCCACAGCAAAAAGACCCAGAGCATTCAGGCAGGTGGCTCTCCAAATCTGTGCCATAGTGGCCGAGACATGTGCCCACCCAAGCTGGTTATGAAGGTAGTGGTTTAGTCATATAACTGTGCCAGGGAATTGTTACCTGCTGCTGCCCTGTGCTAGTGCGGGACAAGGCTGTGATGGATGCATGCTCCCCATGCTAGCCAGTCAGCACACAGCAGAGCTACAGCAGCAAAACACCACTTGCACAGAGCCTTTGCCTTTGTCAGGAGCATTTCTTTCCTCCTTTTTAACTAGATGACAGGGACCAATTAAACTAATGAGCCTCACAAAGTATTTCCTCTGGCTAACAACAGCTTGTATTAATGTTTGCAGAAGTGCAGCCTTTGCATTGCAAGCTTTCTTAATAGATGTTAATGCTTTGCAAAATGCTTAAACACCCTATGAAATTCTCCATCTCCTAGACTAGTACCTTTGTCAGGTGTAAGAGCCCCCTCTCCTTTCCTACCTGACTGTATCCCAGCACCCTGTAGATGCGAGCACCCAAGCAGCACAGCTGTCCCTGCCCAAGACCCAGTTTCTCATAGAAGAGCCATAGAGGACTATATGAATCCCTGCCAGGCATTTGCTCTTCTGTGAAGAGAGCCCAATTTTGCAATTGTGTCATCTAGTGTTTTTGTTTCTCTCATGGTTTGGGTTTTTTGGTTTTTTGGGTTTTTTTGGTGGAGAGATCTTAAGTTAAAAATATAATCCCTTTTAGTTTAATCTCTCTCAACCCGCTAAATCAGGTTTGGAAAGAAAGATGCAGATTTATTCTTTCAATATATCTTGTTTTTTATAACTTTTTAAATAAATTAGAATGAAGAAAATTTCTCTGTTGAACTTGACAAGCTTCTGCTTAGAAGAGGAAAAAAATAAATAGGTAACTATTGACTTTGGCTTGGATTCTTTCAGCTAGCTCTAATTACCAGTCTTATTATATTCCTGTAAAATGCCAGACTTTCAAATGTGTTGTAAATGCAAACAGTGAAGAGAAATTAAACATAGCTATAACACCAGAAAAAAAGAGTTTATTAACTTTTTCAATTCCCTTTTCAGTGCTCCAACAAGCACATGCCATATTGAAATGGATACAGGCCCTGGAATTTAGATCTAGATCTGAATCTGCTTGCCTTCCAACTCAGGGCCTTTCCAGAGCTGTGGCTGCCCCCTAGACCCATTGCTGAAGCTAAAACCAAGGTACCATTGCACATTCTAGACTCAATTTCTGTAACCTGTGGACAATTTTTTTTCAATTTTTTTTTTGCCCCTTATTAAACTCTTGGAGTGATAAGCAATCATCACTGAGGTTGCAAGACTGTAACAGATTAGCTACCTCAGGCTCTCCAAGTAGACCTGTGCTGTCTTTGTAACTTTTCTAGGTATGACTTGGGTCTCTATGTCATTATTACAATGTGTTTTGGTCAGCATTGCTGCCAGGGAAAACTGCCTAGGCATTTTGGTGGGAAGTTAGTGCAACCATGATCCAAGGCTCCTCCTTGGTCCTTGTTCGAGGACCTCATGAGAACCAGGATTGACAAACAAGCAGACATACAAGCAGAGCTCTCCATTTATGTGGAAGGAAAGCACAGAGCACTTTTGGAATAGTCTAGCACTTTATGCAACAAAACCAAGCTGAAGAGAAAAGAGGCAAGAGCTCAGCATATCCTCAGATATGGGCACAACCACAAACTTCCAAAAGGGCTATGATCAGACTGAAGGTGGAATAAGACAGGACTTTTGCTCTTTTGATGAGGCTTGTAGTTTATGTAGTTAGCAGACTAGAATCAACACACTTCCTCAGAGCAGGAACTTACAGCTCTGGAAGAAAGCAGTTGACTGAAATCAGGTTCCAGACTCTAAGGATGCAAAAGCAATATGAACAAGGCACTTTAGCAAATTTAAGAACTGCACTAATCACTCCAGCTTTTCATCTTACCTTAAGGTGCATAAGTAATCCTCTATTAATCACCATCCTTTCTTTGTTTCACTACTGCTTAGCTTTAGACAGAGACTTTTAAGCACTTTGAGGGATTGCTGCTGGCAAAACATTACACTGGAAAGTTCCTCAGTTGTCCTCCACCTTGCAAAGAAAGAGAGTTTGGACTTACATAGAAAGTGCTCAGCTCTTAACCAAATAGATCATTTATAAGTCAATAAAAACATCTAAACCAGAGAACTGGTATCCTGGGAAGCCAGATGTCTTTCATATCTGAAACGATATGTCAATATCACAGCAAACCCTTGCATTTACATATCACTTCATCTCTAAACACAGAAGAACATATAAAATTATTTAACTTCATAGTATCTGCATTACCTCATCTGTTGTAAAGATGAAGATATTTACCAAGATCCTGGACCTGCAAGGAGCTATCCAAATGACATACCCTGACACCCATGGCAAGAGTGTTTGCCACTTTAGCAAGATGATGCCCTGACTGATACTGCCAAAGACACAGAGAACAGTGACCAGAATAAAAATTTTAATTCCAGAAAGCAGCCTCATTAAGGACATGTCCTTAAATCTGAGCATTTGCTTACCTGTTCCAGGAACAGGATACAGGGCTCCTGATTACTAGTCATTTGCTCAAAACATTATTCTTGTAATTAAATATAATGTTAAAAACTTGAAGACAGTTGATCTTTCAGCTCATTCTAAAGAGCGATTTTATCTTGTGTTTTGGTATGGCTATTGAAGTCAGTGAGAGTTTTACCATTAATTTCAGTGTGATAACGATCAAGCTCTTAATACACATACTAACTTTTAATTGACTAAGGTGAAAGAATTAGGCTATTTGCTTTGCACGCACCTGAGTTTTTTGCAAAACAATGACTTTCATTTTATTTCAGTGGCTGCCAGCTGTTCTGAACAGTGTGTGCTTTTCCATCTAAAAGCATGTCAAATAATGTCAATTACAAAAACTCTCCAAAGGCACTTGCCAGGCTTGAGACTTCTTTTAACAGACAGTCAGTAACAGTTTCAAGTTGCTCACAACACTCTGAAACCAGTTACATGCAATGATTGCTTTCATTGAAGAAAATAAAATGACCACAATTATATTATATTGCATTCTCTTATACTTGGAACTTGAAATTGGAGCTGTGCTGAAAGGAACAGATAGTGCACAGACTCTGATTTAATATACACCAATATTTGAAATTAAAACCCGCAAATTACACCCATCATCTTTACTTACACATTGGTCACTTAATAACTTTTAACAATCATGCCAAGGGAAGACAACTACATGGCAAGCACTATATTACTGCTGTAGTCCTGTCCCAAATCCCAATTCAGGTAAACAATACTCCACCTGTATTTTTATATGACATGCTGCTTTCTTCACTTCAGCTTACATGCTGTTGATAAGCATTATTGAACACTTTGAGATCCTGTCCTCACATTACAGCCGCTGCGGTCCTCCTTACTGTAAAATAACACCACATTGCTGTTGTCTAGGTAGCTACACTCAGAAACTTCAGGCTGAAAATTTGCCTCACTGGATTTAGATATATAAAAGACTAAATTAATGTAATGTAATAGCAATAAGAGCAAAGAAACTACAAAAACGAAAACCCCAAACCATGCTTCATAGTTACTCTGGCTGAAACTCACTACAAAGAAGATGTGTTTCTGGTGGTTTTGGGAAGGTAAGCATTAAGACCCTGATTGCAATGCCAGTATTTGGAGTTTGGTCGCTGGTCATGCTAGAAATCACAGCTTTAGTAGAAACTTGGTGAAGAAAGTTTCAAGCAAAAATTACATGTATCATATATATTTGAGCTGTCACCCTCAGCTCACTTGTAGATGAACTCCCTGAAAGACAGGATCAATTTTGAAGCAAGCCTATACAAGACCCTGCAGCTCTGAAGGGCAAGGAACACTTTCTGCATGACCCAAAGGGACACTAAAGGTACCAATCACGCTGCAGGTGCTATATTAGAACATAATGAAACGGTATACAGGAGGCTTTACTTCAAGCAAATCACTCTCCCACACTCCAGTCTAAACTTTTCCTCAACCTGTGTATCTCTGCAAACACACACACAGACTTGTAAGGTCTTGTCAGCACACTGAGGCACAAATCTACAGCGTTCATCTTTTTGTACTGCAGAACACTGTATGGCATACAAAGCTTGTTTTTTCTGATTATATTTCCTCCCTGCTTAACTCAGCTCTTTCAAAGGTAAATTTCTTCCAAAATTCGCATTTCTTAGCAGATTTCTATGTTAAGAAACCCCCAAAACAAAAAGAAAGCCCACCCTAAATGAACCCCAAAACCCCAGAAAGACCAACCCCTAAACACACAAAAGCTAACAAACCCCCACATTGTTACAAACAGTTGATTGAGGTAGGAGAGAGCTAAGAGCAACAAACAAATCCCCTCCACTTCAGAATGAAATGCAATGAAGCCTACATATTAAGAGAGGATTCTCTGCTATTTTCTGATGCATTTGCCTAATATCCTGCCCTTCCTAGTGCTCCTCCATATTGCCCCTACTGTCAAGAGGCAGCAATAAGAAAAAAACCACCTCATCTACTTCAGAAATTTGTGCCGGGAAAAAGAATTGATTGATTTTTAAAGGTGCTTGGCTCTCTCTACTGGTCACTGAGGGAGATGAGATAATTTGCTTAGATGAGACAGTCAACTTTTACCAAGTTTCTGAGGGAAGACCCACCCCTAAAAGGCTTTCTAAAAGGGTCACTGTTTAGATGAGCCTGAGTTTCTTCAAAAAGGGATGGATATATATATTACATTCAACTGCACACAGTCAGCACCACCCCTCAGCTCTGCTTTCTCCCTTCATGCCTCTGCTTGAGAAGGGAAGGCCAGTAAGATTTCTTGGTCGAGATAATGTTTCAGTATCTTGGCCATGAGGCTGGGTCATTCAGAAGATCAGAAAGTTAAAAAGAGCCTCTTTGCATTGTTTCATGAAGAAAGGATGCAGAAAGGAACAATTCTCTCCTCAATACATGTCTGTACGTTAAAATAAGACTTGTAGGAAGGCTTTGCCTACATAATTGATAGACTGAGCTATCAAAGGTGAAAATTTTACTATTGGTTCCCTTCCAACATTTTTTTGAGGGAGGCAAGAGAGGAAGCCTACAGAATACATTGTCTGTGAAACTCCAATGAAGTAATTTTTTTTATTATTCAATTTCCTTTATAACTTATTCGTTTGGGATATATACATCTAGCCACTGCTTGGAAAGAACAAATAGTATATGAGGTCAACAAGGAAGAAATAGCTTGTATAATGCTGTTTCCTTTGATTTCCTGCAGAATCCCTCAAATCTCCCTCTTCAAAGGTATCATTTGCTATTGATCTCTGCTGCAGCAGAAAGCATATCCTAGCACACATGCTCAAAAAAAGCTGAAAATTAGAGCAGGGTGGTAAACAGAAATCTCCTTTTGAAAATCAGGCTGAGATTTTGCCATTCAAACTTGGTCTTTATCCAGTAAAAGAAAGAGAAGATAAATCCCACCAGATAATGTTTAAAACTTGCATCTGAGATGCACAAAAGCCAGCCTGAAGTCTCTAGCTGGCCTGCCCACAACAGTTTTTTGAGCCTGTCTATTGCACACTTTTGCTTGCAAAGCTCTGACTCCCATCGAATCTGTTATGGATTCAAACACTCTCAATGCCTCCCATTACAACTTTTCCACTTCATAGAAAAAAATTAACTATTTCTTGGCCCAGACACAGCACTTGGATTTGGTCTTTAGTCTCCCAAATCACAGGTAAGAAGCTGAAGCACCCGGCTGTGTTTAGTGCAAACTCCAGAATAGATTAAGAGAAAGGCTGCCTCCAGATTGCTGGATAAAGACACTATCTGGTCTCAGAAAGATCCAGGTAAAAAAATTGTCTTTTGCTTTAGAATTTTAATGCCATTTTATTATGTTTCAGAACCTAAACACTGAAGTCCTGTTAATGTTGGAGTGAGTTGATATCTCTACCTAAGCATCCAGGACCACGCCGTAAAAATATCCTGCGGTATTTTTCAATGCTTGTTCAAAGTTGAAGAGAATATGATACTAAAATTTTGTGAGCCACCTTAGTGCAGGTTTGAGTAGCCTCTTCTGGCAAATAGCATATTTATATGTGTTGCATAGAGCAATACATTATGAGTTTATTAGCAAATGGCAAAAATTTAATCAGTCCCAAGATTTAGATACAAGTCACTCTTCTGTGCCCAGCCTTTAACAAATGGCTTGAGGGAGCCAAGCCATTGTGAAAGGAGTTATGCAGTTAATCCAGATGTCCCAAGATAAAAAGAGAAGAGTGCAATTATCATCTGCTGGTGCAATTTGTTTTGGGAGGAATTTCTAGAGCTGAGCTGGGCTGAAGACAGACAATGACAGGAAAAAATACCCATAGTAACTTCAAATCCTGACAAAGTGCCATTTTTCCAGTTCCATCTGGGAACTTTTGTACCTTGATGAGCAGCATGACTTTTAGAAGGTTTTGTGTTTGTTGTTTGTCTTGTTCAAGATCCCTTTGGATTCTGGTGCCTGTGATTTTATTAAAACCTAACCTATTGTTGTGAGGGCTCCTGAGCTGGGTTGAAGGCTCCTGGCCTTGGGTTGAATGTATGCCTTTACAAGTGGCTTGAAATCACTCACTGTCACACTGACTCTTCTGTTTCATTTTCTGCTTACTGAGCACGGAGCGGAGATGGATGCTTTCACTGGGTCTGTCACCTGCAAAGCCTTGGAGGGAGGGCCCAGAAATAAACATGGTGATTTTTCTTTCTGTCCTACTGATCCCAGTGGAAGTCTACATTTTCCAAACCCCCCTAGAATATTCTGTGGTTAAAGGAAAGGGATCATCTCACCTATCTTTTTGCACATGCATACTCTCTCAGTAAAGCTACAGTACAGAGATGGCTCTTTCACTTGAAGATATCCAGAAGTGAGGCACATTGTGCCATTTCCTATGTCACTCCAGTGTTTGCCCCAACACTGCACTTCCAGAATAGTTTATATCCATCCCTCTGACAGTGAGAACAGAGCCTCACCCAGTTCTACCTTTGCTGTTCCTCGATTTAACTCACATTTTTCTTTAGTTCCTTTTTTTTTCTTTGAATCTGCATGATGTCAGTGATCAAAGCTGGCTTCCCTTTTCTTTCTCTGCATGACATCCTATCAGTGAATGACCCTAGGGGTGTGCAGTTCTCAGAGCATGCACCCATTGGGTGGCTCTATGAAACCAAGAAAAGCCAAAAAACTTCTTTAGTAGACTTTCATCAGAGAGCTGTTGAGTTCTAAAACAAGAGAATAGCAGCTTTGATTTCCTCTGGGTACATGGAGTTAAAGATCTGAAACTCTATAAAGAAAATAAAAGTGGGAGAGCCCTTCAAAGATGGAAAGAAATGGAAGAACAAAGATGATTTCTCTTAGAAATGTCAAGTGAATAACCTGTTGCTCTGGATAAGACCAGTTTGGAAAAGAGCCACTCTTTACTCTGACAGGCTCCTTACTAAAAAGTGCTGAATCCATGGTACCAGGGATGGTGTTACCTTTATGTTGTGCCCTCACTACTGAGTGGTAAAGTAAAAACTCAGTTTGAATTTTTTAAGCATAAAGTGCAGTAAAAGGGGCAAGTTTCCCCCAGAGTTAGGATTGCCTTTTCCCATGTATTCCAACCCACAGAAATTCTAGATGTTTTCTTCATAACAATTCCTCTTTCCGAATATTTCTTCTTCATTTCTTGTTTTACAAAAATTGCATGGATTGTAAGATCTTAGGTCCAGAGTAAGTTGAATTCTGTCTGACCAAAAAAAAAAAAAAAAAAAAACAAAACCAAAACCCAAACCCTTCACTTCTGACCTTAACAAAAAAAAAGGTAGCTTATTTTCTAACTTGTTCTTTTTCTTCAATATAACATCTCCTTCTGGGGCAGCTGCTACTGATTTTGATGCAGGGTTTGTCAATTTAGGGATTTCTTTTTGGTAATTTTTTTTTTTATTAAGATAAAAGCCAAGAAATACTTTCACACTGATCATCAGGTAGCTTCCCAGTCTCTTCCCACCTGAGTCACCATTTAGAAGCAAAAACCTAAAAATCTTATGTCTATTTGTAGGAACTTATGTGTACCCTAGATATATTAGCACTGTTTTAAAGCTGGTCTTAGTCACAGCAACTGCATAACTGAACTTACAGCAAAGGTTTTGACTTTTTTCATCAAAGAAAGCATTCCTCTAAGAGTTTATCTAGGGAAAAAAAACTCATCAAATTTAAATTATAAATTAAGTAACTGGGTAATACACCACTTTTTTTTTTCTTTGGTAAAGCAAAATCTCTCTCAAAATTAGTCATCAGGGACTAGTGGAAATGTTCATATTTGCAGACTGAAGAATGCAGCTTTGCTGATATTCTGGAAAACTTGAGAGAAGAGCAATAATTGGTATGCAGACAGAAGAATGAGAATCATAGAATCACAGAATGATTTAGGTTGGAGAAGACCTTTAAGATCATCAAGTCCAACCATAACCTCAACACTGACAAGTCCAACACTAAACTATGTCCCTAAATGTCACATCTACACACCTTTTAAATACCTTCAGGGATGACGACTGAATCACTTTCCTCACTGCAACCTTTTTCAATGCCTAAAAACCTTTTTGATGAAGAAGTTTTTTCTAATATCCAATTTAAACCTACCCATGAGCAGCTTGAGGCCATTTCCTTCCCGTCACTTGGTACCTGGGAGGAGAGACTTATCCCTACTTAGCTACAACCTTCTTTTAGACAGTTCTAGAGAGTGATAAGGTCTCCCCTGAGTTTTCTTTTCTTCAGGCTAAACAATCCCAAATTCCTCAGCTGGTCCTCATGAGAGTTGTGTTCCAGACCCTTCACAGTTGCCATTCTCTGAACCTGCTCCAGCACTTCAATGTCTTTCTTGTTTTGAGGAGCCCAGAACTGAAGACCAGGCTCAAGGGGTGGCCTCACCAGCGCCAAGTACAGATGGGCAATCATTGCCCTGCCTGCCACAGTGCAGAAGCCAAAAATTATGTTCATTGCAACTACAAAGTAGGAAAAAAGATAGAATAGAGTGAAAAGTTGTTGCAGGAGATACCTCTTGGGGCATATCATATGTAGAGCAGAGAATGGCCAAGATGAAGTTTTATTACCATTTAGAAATCAAAATCAGCATAGAGGTACTTTAAATAGTTCCAATATTTTGGCTTCTATATAGTCATCTGTTAACTGCTTGTTTCAGTTACAATAAAAAAAAAGTTCCTGCTTCAGTTCCTACCATAGCTCTACTGCAGCTGTGGAAGAGCAGCTACAGTCTCTCTTTGCCCATGCATCACTGACAAAGCTGTCAGCTGAGTCCCCAGCTGCAGATTCTTCATCGTTGGTGATAATGTGAGAAGCAGAAGGGAGCACAGCTTGACCTGCAGCATCCAGGCTACTGGGTTCCCAGGCTATATGAATTCCTATTTGGAAAAATAATCCCTTTATTCATAATCTGAGCAAAACTGATAATGTGACAATAAAAAAAAACAATGGGAAGCCCCTGCAGTCAACCATAAGGGGTTTCATCTGACTCCACAGGATAAGCAGTAAGGAGCAAAGAGATAAAAGTAGGGTTTAGTGGGATCAAATCCAATTGGATTACACAGGAGGTATGTACTTACTATATGGCAAAATATTTGAGAAAACAGTCAAAAATCGACAATTATTAGTGTACAGATGGTATGAGAAAAACAAAGATTGGACACAGATGAGATATTCTGCCTTGCTGCTTGCCTCAAAAGATTGCCCTTCTCTGGACACACTGGAGAAGCAAAATATCCTTCATGTAGTGAGGTGCTCAAAACTGGATACAGTACTCAAGGCGCAGCCTCACCAGTACTGAAAATCCTATTTCCAGAGATTTGTAGCCATTATAGAAAAATTGTGTCCCACTGTATAAAATACTATAAATCCTGAATAATGACTTGCAGTGTCTAAGAAAAAGTATTCCGGAAGCACACACTCTAAAGATGCATCAAAAGTCCTGAGTGATTTCTGGTGTGTCTGCATTAGCACTTTCATTTATTTAGCAAAACTTAGTATGTTTTGTTTCACACTGCAGAGCTCTCCTGGCTTTGAATCCCCTGCAGAGGAAATTAAATCAACAGGTGGAAGACCCCCTGTGCACATAGACTGTGAGGGCAAAAAGCCTAGTTTCTCCTTTTTTTGGGGGGTCCTTCCCCAGAGACACCAGCTTGAGCTCTCATTCTGTTGCTCCACCATGATAAAATTAAAGGAACTGAGGATATGAGACTTTGCTGTGGGAAATCTGGGGTCACACCATTAAGGAAACCTGGCCTGACTGTGAGACAGTGAAGTGTGTAGGGAATCAAGTGGGGCATCCATTGGCTTACTGGAGCCACTTGCTGAGAAGTGGCTTCAATCTCAGCAGCTAAAGCCACTGGTGGTGGGAGTGTGACTGCCAGAGTGCCTCCCAAATGGTCAGACAGGGAAGTTTCCTAAAAAGTTCTTATTAAGAACTTTTAAAACTGTGTTAAAGACCACAAACATGCCTTAGTTTGCAGTATAAACATGCCAAGAGCATTTATACGCATAATTTGTTCCTTATGCCTGCTCCACATTTTTTCCAGCCTTCCTTAGATTAACACAGAGGTAAATCCTTTGCTGATTTAGTGTCACTTCCTTACTGCATGAGTTGGTCCAAATCAGAGTTTTGTGTTTTAAACTGAACATTTGGGAAAATGGACTTTATGCTCATAGTTTTCTGTGTTTTGGATAAGTCACACAAATTCTATGCATCCTTTTATTAGCTCTTTGAAATAAAGGCAATCTTTCTTCTAAACCTCTGTAAAGCAACCAAAAACTACCATAGCAATATTAAAGCAGAACAGTATCCCAAAGACTTGAAATTTCCCCATGAAAAAGTTAACAGATTTTGCATCTTTCTAGTTCTGTCAAAAACTGCTTAAAGAAATAGACCTGTTAATGATAAATCCATACTTTCAGTACTGAAAGCTTTGTCCTTGCTGAAAGACAAAAGCACAAAATTGTGTCAAAGTGAAAAATATTTCAGGCTGTAATAAAATAACGTTTTGGTTTTCCCATGAAAGTTATGGAGAGCTACTTTTTTCCATTTAATCCATGCTCATTTCTCTGTCAGTACAGATACACACAAGATCAATTCATATTTGTGTAGGATCTTTCTACCCACTGTGTTTAACTTTTCTGTACAAGTCATAATTTAAATACATAAATAAACCCCTTTCTTCCTTCATCTATGTTCTAAGTAACAACGGCTTTCATTAAAAAGAGCAAAGGTTTTTCTGAGTATCTTACACCTTTAAACCCAGAAGTTAATTACGGGTAGTCACTCCTGCTGTCAAGCCACCCTACGTTTCCTCAGCTGAAGCCCAAATAACACAAAATCCAGTTAGAGGCTATTATAAAGCCATGTTTTCATCTCCTGATTGGTGAATGTTGTTTATCTTTTTCAGCTTTAACCAAGTCCTTTATCATTTCGAATGCTTCTCTAAGTCACCTTGAAATCGTTCCCTTTTGCAGAGAAAAATCCATCAGCATTTACTTTTCCTCTCTTCATTTCCTCTGAACAAATAT
Organism: Phainopepla nitens; assembly: GCA_013400175.1. NCBI lineage: Eukaryota > Metazoa > Chordata > Aves > Passeriformes > Bombycillidae > Phainopepla > Phainopepla nitens. Next base: position 416,682 of record VXBQ01000450.1, on the reverse strand, counting down.
TGCTCATTTATCTCAAACTGCCTTTTTCCAACAAGTCTCACAAAAAGTCACTCAAAAACGTATAGCACAGATGTTGCACAGGAAAATCTATGTTCAAATATTTTTCACTTCCTATTCATATTCTGAACTTTCCCAGAGCTATTCTGAGGGCTGGGGTTCTGTGCTGTTGTAGAGATACGTGCACATATATATATGTATGTATATTAATTATGTCATAAATTTTTAAGTAGGTTGTTGAATAAACTCACTGGAGACTTCTCCCAGTGACTGGCCCTAAGCATTTGTCATTCATTACATTTTCACTGCCATAACCTGCTAGAAACCTTCCAAAGTTAGTTAAGACTTAGCTTAAGGCTCCTTTCACCCATGGCTGTCTCTAAACAAATTATGCATTTTGAAATGCAAGGTGTTTCATCCCTACAGCCATGCAAATTGTTTCTAATACTATAACTGCAATTGGTAGCTAGGAAGACACTCCGTAATTGTTGCTTGTGATCTCCTTCTGAAGCTTGTGAGCAAATGACACTTTCAGACAGTAAAAGTCTGACATAAATTTGGAAACTTTCAAAAATTTCTCTTGGGAATTTTGCTAGTTTCCATTCTCCCTCTTCTTTCAGAGGGGCAATTTGTGCACTATAAAAATAGTCATCACTGCTCACTGGAGCTGAAACACTGAGTAGAATCAGGAGCCTCTTACACCTGCATTTTTTTCCTGTTTGATTCCTACAGGGGAAGCACGTGAACATTGCTGTGGTTGCATGTGGACGCACACATGCATACACACCATATTACAGGTACCATTTTAAAAAGTAGCATTTGGATATTGACTGCAACAACCTTCTGTGTACAGTGCAGAGATCTGTTACTTCTAACACCACTATGTGGCAAGGATGCCACATTCTAAAGGACCACCACCCTATATGCAAACACAAACCAAACTGGATATCATTATAAATGGCTATGTACAATTAAGAAAATTATTTTGACCTGAGGTTATTCCATTTCAAGAGTTTGAAATTACATTACTAACACTTTACATGTAAGAAACACAGGCAAGCCTTAGCAGATGGTAGAAAGTTTTGCTGGCATCTCATTTAGAAGCATGAGACTACTCCTTCCTGTAGTTTCCCAAAGAGGCTGGATAGGCCCTTAAAACAGGTAGCATTAATGCAGATTGGGGCTGTGCCAGGGTTGCTTGGTTTCTGTGCCCACTCAAATGTTCACCTGTCTAAGGATCTCTCCAAGCTGCCACCATGTGCCTATGGGGACAGTGGTGCCCAGCAGTACAACTGGAGGGAGATCTTTGTACACTGCCCCACAGTCACCAATACCCAAGCTGTAAGTTAAGAATAGCTCTCGTCACTGATGGCTTGCCGAGCTCTTTATTGAAGATTGTCTTGGAAGGAACCATTAATCTTCACATAATTTCCGTTCTGGAAATGGAAACCTACTCTGAAAAAGAAGGTCGTATAATTTTTCATCATATGGCTCACTTCAGTCCCTTCCATGGAAACATAACTAGCTCTTAGTGCTTTATTGTTTCCTGCTTTTTGCTTTAGTGTACACACACCCTTTAAACAAGTTAAAAAATGTTCATATTCTTTAAATTTGAAACAAAACAAAACAACAAACTCTCTATCACTTCTTTTCTCTGATATTGTATTTTAAGGAGATAATCTCATTTTCTAAGCTGCTTATTCAGACAGCTGTCCTTTATTATGTGTCCAAAAAGACTTGTGATTTTGTCAGTTGCAATTTAAAAAAATGACCAAAGGAAGCAATCCTTTAAATAAATACAGAAATGTGCTCCCCTCTTTAGAGTGCTCATAGTTATTATCATGAGCAATGTCCAAGCCATTAAACCCCATCTGAGATCAAAGCTCTCACCTTACACTTCTTTTATCTCTAAACACCTTTCTGATATACATGTCCTAAGTGCTCTGGGGAGGTATAGAGGAGTCTCAGCATAGCCTGACTACATTAATTATCTTTAATTTCCACCAGCTCATCTACACTGGGGAGAGAGCTAAATTTCATACCTCCTTTCACCTTGCAAATCTCATGATGCATTAGAAGAGCAAAGCAGGCTTTAGTTTTAGACTGCATTTCCCTCTCACGGAATCATAAAGGTTCTTTGCAACAAGAAATTGAATGGCGATGACCCAGAAACCATGGCAGCAGATGATTTAGAAATTCAGTCTCCAGCTGATGTCTGGTAGCAATGGCTGTGTGAGATTCCCAGACCCTGGACCAAAGGTTTTACTAGAAATAATATTTGCCGTAATATTTTTCCAATATTCTTCTTTTCACAGCGTTTTTAACATCCAGTGAGTTGCATAAAAAAGACATTCAGAAATGAAATCAATTTAACTACACACTGAGAAGAGGCAGTCTTTAGCTGAGGAGTATTCATTACCTTTATTTTTTGGTACTACCACCTGACAGTGAATCTGGGTCCTGGGATAAAAAAACTAAGCCATGAATCTTCTGATCAGGAAGAAAACTTCAGTAACTCACATAACCATTTTAACCACTGATTGCATTCTTCTTCTCCTACATTCTCAGTTTGTCAAGTCTTTATTCAGACCTGTATAAATCAGTAGATTTCTAGACAATTTTGAGCTGGGTTCTGAGCAATCTGGTCTAGTGGAAGGTGTCCCTCTCCATGACAAGGAAATTGGAACTAGATGGTCTTTAAGGTCCCTTTCAACACAAATCATAGATTCTATGATTCTGTGATTAAAGCAGGACAGGCACAGCATCTAATCATGTCTGACATTCCAGTCATAACAACCTTATCTTTGAAAACAGATCCTGAACAGCAACTAGATCATGAGCATAGCTACCACAGTTTGATACAACAAAACAGTTTTACTTTTCTCTATTGATTTCTCATTGGTTTACCTTCTAGCAATTTCCTACAATGCTAACCATTGAATACTTTACCAATACCTCTAAATTATCTCTAAAGTACTCATTTTTTTCCCTCTTAGATATTTATACACTGAATTAAAATCACAGTAGGACATGTCTGTCTTTGGTTCTACTTGCTGAGATTTAAGTTGCTTCTCTCATCTGTCGATAGATGCATGTACCTTTATGCAAGCAGGATATTAAAAAGGTTATTCTTTTTCTTTCCCCTCTTTAAATATCTTAGCTTTTTTTTAAGGATCAGCTAACTCAAGTAGCCCTTCTGTATTCCTTTATGAGTTTGCAGCATGCTTCTTTAAGCATGACAGGGCAACACAGCTTAAAAATGAATGAGATCTTAAAGGTCTTTTCCAATCTCAACTAGTCTATGAGTCTAAGAATGGCCATGATGAATCTGTTCTTTAAAAAAGAATAATCCACCATTTAGTCTGATTTGCTTTTCTTTAAGTACCAACATTTAGGCTGATTTTCCCTTTCTGGTTATAGTTTTTTTGTTGTTTGTTTGTTTGTTTTCATGGTTGTTTGGGTTTTTTTGTTTTGGTTTGGGGTTTGGTTTGTTTGGTTTTTTTTTGGGGGGGGAGTTTTTTTGGGTTTTGTTTCTTAAGCAGGCAAATGGAAAAATGATGTAGGAAATGTCCAGAAAAACAACAATTCAAATAACTAGAACTCATTAAATCTAGGTCAATGTTCATACCCTAAAGCAAAGTGTATTTCAAGTGACTGTGTGCTATAGGGAGAATTCAGTTTCATTTGGGCATTAGTTTGATTTTCACTAAAGAGAGTATGATAAATCTCTTACTCTCCTCCTCTTCCAGCAGGAGAATCTATCTCTAGCAGGAGATACAAACTAATGGTGGTCCACTATTACCATCCATGATGGGTCACTAGTGTTAGACCTGCGTACTGTGAAAGCAAAGTTCTCTCTTTGCTGTTGTGTCATTAGTTCACCATGACAGAACATAACATGCTAGGCTCATAGATAGAACTATCCAAAATCATGGGCAATTCTGTCTCTTCATTGGTTTCCATTTACACCAACAATTCTCTGGTGTAAAAGTGCAGTGGCTGCCTTAGACTTGATTTGAGGTGAACAGATCTTCATCAGCAAAGCATTTGACAGGATGAAGTTGAACACGGGAATAAATGAAGGAATCAAAGAAGAGAGAACAGTGGTCATGTTGAAGTTCATCTAGTCAGATATTCTTGCTCAAAGCAGGTCCACTAGAGCAGGTCACCCATGACCATGTCCTGTCAGGTATCAAATATTTTTGAGGATGGAGACGACTGCTCTGGGCAACTTATTGTGATAGGACACTTTAGTAGGATGGCATCCTCTACTTTTGCAAACATGAGCAAATAAATACATTAGGCATGGGAAGAATTTCCAAGCAGGTACATTCATTCTCTTCTCTGGGAAACTATCCTCATATAGACTTTAAAAATCTCAGGCTTAATAGGTAAAGATTGTATGTAAATGCCATCAGCAAATTTGTTCCAGGTCTAGAGAGCATTTGCAAAGAGTTTCTTCCATTGACTCCCCATTCACAGTTCATATTTTGATGCTTTGTTACACAATTCAACCTCTTTCTTTCTGGATGATTTGCGTAATTCTTCATCCCAGCACAAAGCCTAAATAGGACATTTTACACTACATGAAGTATTCTCCTGGTAAATGTTTGTGCATTTCAGGCTGATGTTTGCTTTACACAGTAATAGAAGACCCTAAGCACTCAAATAATTGTGAAAGGCAGACACAAATGGCCTGCAATCAAAACCATTAAAACTGAATTTATACTCAAACATGAATAAATATTCACAGAAAAACTGATCCTAACCTTCACTGAGTACTCATTAATCCATGTTTAGGAGGTGTATTTACTCAGGGTCCTTTCTGGTCATTGCATGATTTTGAAAAACGCTGTGCTTTTCTTCCACTTCTTCTCGTAATTTATGCAGACAAGCTCACTAACAATAGCTGTAGGTTTGCCTCAAGTTGCTCCTACCCCATTTCCCACTCAGAGACCTTAGATCTGCAGTAGCCTGAACTGTCAACACAAGAGGAAAGACAAACATAGCCTGTAGACCTATGTAAAATTTACCTAAACTACGGAGGGATAATTTGGTGATGAATGTTCTTACTCTAACTGACATGAACAGAAGCTGCTAAATGATCTGTGCAAACTTAAACCTAACTTTGGGTATCTATTTTTGACATACTTGGCCGAAATCTCCAAGAAGAGAGAGAAACAACATGAACTGAAAAATGTGTTGTGAGCAACTGCTGCATTATTTGCAAGAAAAACAGTAGCAGCAACTTCACAACAGGCAGGAGGATTTCTCTATATTTAAGAGCTTATAATAAAAAAGACAGACACTTCTTTCACTATTGTCCTTCTCCGAATACAAGTTTCAAAAGGCATTTTTAGAAGGCTTTTACTGAGTAGTCACTAATCAAGGTTTGTTAACCTCAGTTACATGACATTGCTGGCAATGTTGACTGAGATCATTTAGAGTTAAACTAACTAAATGGGAATTGACACTTTTTCGTTTTCTGATTTCTTCCCATAAAGCATAATAATCATGTAGCTCAACAGCACTTCCAGAGAAACAGCGAATAAACCACATTTGATATTGGCTGTATATTCACAGATGACGTTCAAGTGTTGTCCTGGACTATCTAAATGTTTTGACAGCTGAACTGGAAACATCTTTAGATTAGCATAGCTTGTACAATTTCATGTTTCCCTCTTTCTGGTCATTTTGCAAGTAAGCGGTTTTCCTTCATAGCTTACTGAAATCCATGAGATTTACACCTTTCTTTAGGTTAGGAACAGCCCTAGATTGAGCTTTCTCCTTGATATTTGGACACTTACATTTCTGTTCTCAATAGAAAATAGGAATTATAGACATGTCTTTACAGAAGAAATCATAGAGATAATTTGCATTTTGGAGATTCAGAAAAGCTAGACCCTGGAAGGAGATTGTATCTGGGCCAGGCAGCACATCCCTCATTGAGAGAACACAAGTGAAGAGGAGACACCATTTCACAGTTCTGTTATTACCTGTAAAACCTACCTGTAGAATTTACGTAGCCAAGTTCAGCTGTTGAAGCACATAGAGGTCTAATTGTAATTTACAGCTCTGTCCTGGTGGGACTGAACCATGCAGAAATCAGTCTGTGCACAGATGGGACTTTTGTCTTGCATCAGCTGCTGCAAAAATACACTTACTTTCTGTAACAACCTTACCTTTTTCCTGAGTCCCCACAAGAGAATGAAGAAATTGCATCTCAGACACTGATCTTGCTAAGTGAACAAGTCCTGAGTCTCCCATATCACACACAAAGTCTCATGAAATCCACAGCCACTGGAGCCAAATTCTCTGGCCAGGTAACCTTGTTATTCTTCCTCATGGCAATGTGTTGTACTTTGCTTCACATCCCTGCTGTGCCTGCAGGTGTGGGCAGCCCACATCGGTGACTCATGATCTTAGGTAGTTTTGCCTTTCGAATTGAAAAGACCAATTACCTGTTCTTCTCTTGGTTTTTTGTTCTTTTGTGGTTTTTTTTTTTTTTCAGTGCAATCCTAATTCATCTGCTTAATTCATCAAGGAAGAAGGAAAGTGAAGGAAATAAGCAATTAATACATGGAAAAGGTAAAGGAGAAGGAGTTTCTTTAAACTTGTTTCAAAATACAAGGGGAGAAAGACTTCAGGGAAAATGTAAATCCAAATCACATAGAAAGTCTCATTGAGGTAGGCAAAGTATAACTTATTTCTGGAATTCATTGCTGCAGTAAGTCTACACCTGACTTTTAAAGATTAGTTATTTTGAATTTGAGAGCTCCTCTGAAATGAATCACATTAGTTTCTATGCAAGTTCACTCTGGGGAAAGAAAATCAAAAAACCAGTGATCTATCAGTAATCATGAATATGAGCTTTAAGACTTTCTACAGAGTTGATTTTTCAGGCACATTGTGTAGAACTATTTCAGATCCTGTACCATTTACCAGATAAAGGAATTATGACCTTTTTCTTATCAGTTTAGGTGCTAATATTGTGTGCTTATTTCACATGCTAAAAAATCCTAAGGACATTTTTACTGAGTATAATAATACAGCAATGTAGCCACAGTAACTGTTTTTTATACAACAAGAAAAAGCCGCCTAAATTAATTTTATGAAAACAGTACCAGGTATCAAACTTTATTAAACTAATCACACATTCGCATTATCATTCAAATTCACTTTAAGATATGCAAATATAATTTTTAAACCCTAATCTATATTGCTGTATTTTAATGAATTTATTTATGTAATCAGAGACATGGAGGAGGCTTATAGTTTTAAGATTTCAGAGCTGGGTACATTTCGTTTTTACTGGGTAAAAATAATCCTAGATTTTTTTTCCCTTTCTTTCTTCCTCCATCAATCACCTTCATATACTACTGCCTTTAAAACAGTAAATAATCTTCCTTTCACTTTAGACTCAGAATAGGTTTTTCTCTCTCTTGATCTCATCTACTTGTGTGTAAGTACATGGTAAGCAGGCTACACACTTCTCCACGGTACAACAAGAGAGACATCATGAATTGGCATCATGATCAGTCTCCAAAAAAGCTTCTCCAGGTCCAGAGGAAGAAAAAAAGGCCAGAAAAACTTTCATTGCCGGTGTCCACATTGTTTGCTTTTGTAGATGAATTTAAGGTAGCTTTTTAGGGGGTCAGTATTTAATTACTTTATGGACAACTATCTTTATTTGAAAAGAAAGATGAACCTTCTTTTAAAAAAAGAAATTCTTAGTAAGAATTCCCATGCTTTGTTAAAAATGCCATGCTGCCTGTTGCAGCAAGGCAAAAACCTTCTTGGTAAGAGATTGGTATGATGCTTAAAATAAGGTAATGGAAAGGATGAGACCACTTTCATTTTTTGTATTATAATTACTTTTCCCTCAATTCCTTTAAATTCTTCTGAAAGAGACTGGAAAGTTCCCATGGAAATAGAACATAATCTAAAGAACATTTCTTTGTAGTATTTTACTGTATTTTGGGTCATGTCACTGACTTTTATGGCTCAATATTTATGATAAAAACAAAATCCAAAATTTTAACCAAGTCCAGACACCCAAAACACCAATGTTCAGAGAGGCTAACTGATGGATTTTTTGTGCCCTTGCTCTTTATTTATAAGAAGTAAGAAGCTGCAGACTTTTACTCTTGCTTGTATTATTCAAGCTACCGAAGATGACAGATGTTTTTAAGCTGCAGTTAGAAAGATAGCCTAGATTGAAATGCTTTTTTTTATTATTATTATTGCATTTGATGCACACAAATCCTTTAAGAAGAATTTTAGCAATTGTTCTATTACTGTATGTCCCCTCTCCCCGTCAGATGAATTATTCATATGTTGTTGTCATAGCAATCCTTCCTCTCTCTGAAATGTTTAATAACTAGTCTTGACTCCCAACTAGGCAAAGAATCAAGGTGTAACAAAAGCTTTATTAAATAATGTGCTTGTGGCAGACATATTGTTTGTCTTCCATCTACACTTGCCTTGAGCTGTTGTCAGTCCAGTCCAGTGCTATCAGTGATGAAAGCAAAGATGCCTGTACTGAATGCCCTTTACATAAGCTGTTTTCTTGGATAGTGCCCATCTCCTTTGCAGAGTGATTAGATTCTACTTTTTCTCTGCTTTTTTCCAAAGCAGTGGCAAACAGCCACTGCTCTCTGCAGAGGACACCTAGCTGTGACAGATGGGGATGTGGGATTTAGTGGACATTAAGAATCACATAAAGTGTCAAGTCTTAAAAGGGAAAAGGGTGACAGTGGCATTTTCACTGTTTTAAGCCTGTATCTACGTTACTCACCTGTGCTGATTTGCTCTTGAACTATGTGCCACAATGCAGACCAAGCAGATGTTGATCTAACCTGTCTATTTGCCCAACCATTATGATGATCGGCATGACTGATATTTTGCATCTGAGCACTGTGTTGAAGAGGATCATAACCTTTCCATCTACCATACTTCTGAGGAGGAAAAATCTGAGTGCAAGAAAGTATTCAGAGAATAGGCAGATCTGAACTTTTCTATCATTTTTACAACAGTGTCTTTGGGGAATATCACACAGACAAAATAAACAGCCCCTTTAACTTTTAATTTTCCTAGTAGAAAGATGTCTGCTTTCTTAGCAATCACGGAATGGGTCAGGTTGGAAGGGACCACAGTGGCTCATCTGGTCCAACCTCCGTGCTCAAGCAGGACCATCCTAGAACACATGGCACAGCATTGTGTCCAAGTGGTTCTTGAATATCTCCAGTGAGAAAGACTCCACACTCACTCTGGGCAATCTGTTCCAGTGTTCGGTCACCTGCATAGTAAAGAAGTTCTTCCTCATAGGTGGAACTTCCTGTGAATTAGTTTCATCCCACTGCCTCTTGTCCTATTGCTTGGCACCAGCAAGAGCCTAGCTACGTCCTCTTGGCACCCCACCTTCAGATACACAGAGACACCAACGAGGTCCCCTCCCCATGTCTTCTTGAGGCTGATCAACCTCAGCTCCCTCAGCCTTGTAAGAGAGATGCTCCACACCCTTGATCAACTTTGTAGCCCTCTGTGGACCCACTCCAGAAGCTTCATGTCTCTCTTGTACAGAGGAGCCCAAACAACAGTGTCATCTCATCCAATTGAAGACCTAAAATCACATTAGAGAAGGCATTTTCCCTTTCTTTTGTGGAATGTTGGAAAGCTGACTTGGGTGATGGCCAGCAGCTGGGGGAGATACTCACCTGAAAGATGGAAGAGAGGAGAAAGGAAAAGATGGAGTGACTTTCTCCACACCCTCTGCCACCCATCACCCACCTCCTCACCACTGGATATTATGGAGCATCTTCCTCGCAGCCTCCTTCAGTCACTCAAGGTTTGGGAATGAGAAAACTGGTTTGGGGGAAAAAACAAGGTGTGAGTATGTTGGCTTGGGGGTCCTCCTGCCCAAATCCATCTTTAGACACGATCCAGGATCTTGTGAACATAAATCTCCCAAAAGATTGATTCAGCCACTTCCTCTGCCTCTTCCTTCTCCTCTAGCCCTCCTCTTCCTCCTGCTCCTCCTCTATCCCTTCTCCTCCTCCTCCTCTACATCTCCTCTTTCTCTCCTTGGAATCTCAGCTTCAGTGATTCCTAGCCTCCAAGCCCAGTCTCACTCTATATGAACACAATTAATTTGCTGTACACTTTTTTTGAGGTCAGCTATAAGATACTTCAAAACCGATTTTTAGTTTTCTATGAGCATTTACAGTCATTTCATTCAGTCTATTATTCCCCTGGCTTCACACTTTTGGGAACCCTGGCATGCCATTCCTAAACCTCAGAAGGTGGCACTGTCCAAAAGAAGACCCTGTTGTTTTAGTTTGGTTCATTTCAGTGCAGTTAACTTTATAATCTCCATGTGTACTCACGTTGCAGTTTCACATATATCCTTATGAGTTTCCACTTGGCAGAAACAATGGACACTTTTGCTTGTTAAGCAGTTGCCATACTGGAACTCAGCCAGAGCTCTGTGTAAGCTGTGGATAAAGGATCTATAGGTTATATTACATTCTTCTGCAGTGTTCTGAAAGGACAGTGAAAGGCCCAGCTCATGGTGTCATTATTGGCCAAAATTCATCTGACACTCAATAGAAGCCATGTTCTAAAAATTCTGTATTTGGCCTGAAAGAGACAAATCAGTTAATGTAACAGCCTATGAACAGTATTTCTGGATGAAAGACCTGACAGAAGTGTAAATCACTGGAGCTTCTGATGATGGTTCTAATTCAGGAATAGCAGTCTATTTTCTTGAAAGAGAGTTCATGGGAATAACAAAGGTTTACATTTTAGGACACCAGCTGCCTTCAATCTTGAGCAAGGCATGTGGGAGGAATGTCTTATTTTTGTCCAGCCTGCTGGGATGACAAAACCCAAAACCCTTGGCCAACAAGGATTTGCTTCCAGGGAGGGATATGGAACCAGTTCTGCTATGCTGGCACAACTCCCATGAGACAAAAGATGTCATTCAGGGAAGTTATGCCAGAAGCCAACAGACAACCTCCTTTTTTTTTCACTTCTACTTGCAATGTGTGTAGGGAAGAAAAAGAGTGACTTTGCCAATACAGGTATTAGAAAGACTGCTGGGGAGACCAGTTGTTATCCCAGGAGATGGGCATGGGGGCACAGTACCTTTCCAATTTATCCTTTCACATTTTCTTTTGGCTGTCATTACTTTATTTTACTAATTTACCCTGGATTTTGCCCATAGTTTTGGCAGTGTCTACACATGAATTATTCTTTTCAGTCAGGAAAGGTCCACAAGCTTCTCCAGAGACGGCTGTGCCCCTCTAAAACTCCTCTTTTGACTTTCTATCCACATGGTGAGTGGTACATTCAGTATCGTTTACTCATCCACAAGTTGGTACATATATTTGATCTAACAAGTGCTTTATCTATTCAATGTCCTGTTGAAAAGGTCTACTGAGCCCTTTCCAGCCCTCCAAGACACAAATATTTAATATAAAGCAGAATATGCATGACTGAGTTTGGGAATATTTTGTGACAGTAGTGCTTATTATATGTAGCCTATGCCAAAAACTTCTTATTTTAATATTTTGTCATAAATCATCATTTGCTGTTATGCATCTATTTTACTTTATGAATGTGTAATGAATGGTCTCTGGATTAGACTGAATTTGACTTTTGTAGCTCATAAATATCAAAAGAAGTGAGGTAAAAGGAGGACAATACTTAAAAATAATTCCTCTAGCTCAGAAAAATATCAAAAAGTTGCAGAGGTTTAAAAATTATTTTCTTAATAGATATTTCAGAATTGTGAAACACTAATTTTCCATGAAAAAAATATCAGATAATATAGCATGCAATATGTAGCTGTGTGTCAATTTGAATAAATATTATGTTGTTTTCTAAATCCCGTAAAAATGCAGCTCTTGCCCATCAAAGTCTACTTAGTATGTTCCCTGGATGAATTCAGCTAGTCTACCTAAACCATCTGTCATTACAAGAAGACAAGGTGAAGCTTTGTTGGACTAGGCTTACCTGAAGAGCCAACCTTCTCCTTCCAGCCCTATCCCCAAATTTAATTTTTTATTTTTAATTTTTTTTTCTGTTAGGTTTGCTTTTTTCCTTTTTTTTTTCTTTTTTACTTTTTCCTTTTTTTACCCTAAGACTACTTATGGAATAAAGTGCCAGAATGGTTTTGCAATTCAACTCTTGCTCCTGTACCTCAGCATTCTAACATTGCAATACCTTGGTACACTGAGTAGTTATGAGATTTTTGTGATCTAGTGAATTAAAAGGATATTTCCCTTCCTTTGAAGTAAGGTTTCCTGTTTCTTCTGTGGACCTTTCAATATCTTGTAGGATCACTATCATGGGAAAGTACTACAAGTAATCGCCTTTGCAGTGTGTCAGATGCAGTCCATCAATTTCTTGGCCTTTGTTAATCCTCCCAGACAGTTCCAAAGCTGTAGGACTGAGATCAGATCAGAGCTGAAACCTGGAAACAAGATAGTCAATAGTTTCATATCTTTTTTTTTGGTACCTGTAAAGATGTGAACACAGGTCCACATTAGAAAACAGCCCTTCTGTGGTGTGAAATGCTCTCACCTTCCAACACACACCTCAAAATATCTATTATCCCGTTTCTGTTTACAGGAAGCAACAAAGAACTAGAAATTCCTCCAAAGAATGGACTACTTGCAAAAGTAGCACAGAGGAAAGTGCCACAGACCCAGTACCTTTGTACTTCAAACAGATTCATGTTTTCCCAGCCTGAAGGAGAGGCTCCCATACATAGCAGCCCCTTATCTATGAGTGCTGATTTGGGCTGGGGTTGAGCTGATTTTCATCACAGTAGCTGATATGGGACTATGTTTATAATGTGAGTTTGAAACAGTGCTGATAACACAGGGATGTTGTAGTTCTTGCTGAGCAAGGCTTTCACTGAGTGGAGGCCTTTTCTGCCTTAGCAAGTAGGCTGAGGATGCACGGGCAGTTGTACAGGGACTCAGCCAGGACAGCTGACCTCAAGTGACCAAAGAGATATTCTGTAACATATGGAATCAACTTCAGCATATAAAGCAGGGAAAAGAAGGAAGGTGGGAGGACATTTGGAGTGATGGCATTTGTATTCCCAAGTAATACGTCCTGCTTTCCTAGGGATGGCAGGAAAGCAGGAAGTATTCCTGCTGTCCCCAGGACAGCAGGAATATATTTTCCCTGTTTGTCCATGGGAAGCAGTGAAAGAATTCCTTGGTTTGCTTTGCTTGCTTGTGTGACTTTTGCTTTACCTATTGAACTCTCTCTCTCAACCCACAAGTATTCTCATTTTTACTTTCATATTTTCTCCCCCATCCTGGCAGGTGGAAGTGAGCAAGCGGCTGTGTAGGACTTAATTACCAAGCGGAATTAAACCACCCCATCATGGAACAATCTGCTGAAGGAGATACTGCTGTTTTTGGAAACAAATGTGTCTGGTTCAAAATGGAAATGTTGTACATTGGTTTTCAGGACTTTTTCTGAAAACTTACTAATCACTTGATAAAATAAACCATATATTGTTTTTAGGGGAGGCAGATGATAGGAACACCTTGATCTTGTTGCCATTTCACATATCCATTTGACATAGTTAACCATTTCTGGGACAGTCAGGATACAGCCTGAAAGAACTGTGTAGACAATTACCAGCATCAGTGACTCTAATCCATGAAGCAATGTTTTGCCATGGTCACTCGAAGAGTCAGTTGTAGGAAGACAACATCACTGGTTATATTGCTAGAGGGCTGTGGGTGCACAGCCCTCAGCTCTCCTGTACTTTTGATGAACTCAGAAGCATGCTTGAGCCCCAGAAGAGGCTGTCAGCAGCAGCAGCAGCAGAGGACAGCAGGAATGCCAAGCTGCTGCTAAGGGCTCTTGAGCCCAGGACAGCTGAGCGCTCGAGCTGTGATTGCCTCTTGGACCCACCTACACACCTGTCCTCCCACAGAGTTCAGATATAGACTTCTTATTTTCAGCAAAGGAAATGGCTGCAGGCAGAAATGTATTCATAAACATAAGCTTTAGTTCTTGAGTCCCTCCTGAACTGACTGTTGTTATGACTTCTGCCTACAAGACCTCTGCTGTCCCTTCTCTCTCTCTTGCCCCAAAGAAAATCTCAATGTTTTATACTTCTGAGTTAATGAGTCGGCCTGCCTGACCTGACTGTCAGGATGAATCAGCAATTAGTTCGGCACCTCCATGCCATACTGACACTCTCTCTCAAGTGGATTTGGCATAATTTAAATTTTTTTTCTGTATTAGTCCAGTGGAGATTCTCTCATACCTTAGAAGCATGAGTTGATCATTAATGTTGTTTCACTTAAGGTGGGTCTCATAGTCCAGCTTCAGCCTAGGTACAAGATGGACATTTTTCTTTATAATATCCTCTGTTAACAGCTACTGGTAACTCTTTCTGTTCTTTTGCATAACTCTGTAAAGAGGATTCCAGAGTGGAAGCCTAAGTTCAAAACAGATTCCTAATTTAAATTCCACATACATCTATTAGCAAACATATATAAAATTAAAATTTAAATACTAGCAACTTACATTCATACCTGCATTTATTATAATTCATGAAAATATTTATATTAAATAAACATTAATATCAGTGTAGTACATGTGAACTGGTAAAGATATATCTCTGAACCAGGTAATTCAGGTGTTGTGGAGTCCTAGATCTGAATCTGCAAATGCTTTGAGTGAGTTAAAAAGCTACAGACTCTGCTAAAACTGCAGGGATAATATTTCTGCATTTTTATTTGTTTAGTTACTTAAATTCAGAGGCTAATTTATTCGTAGCTGAGAAAATTTTGGCTGCTGAAAAATAGGATAGTTTATTATCCCTCTTCCAATCCATAAATATAAATGAGGTGTAACAGGATGAGATCTGGTAGCTCTAAAATCATGACAGACATGATGATCAGAAACTATTAGTACAATTTGTTAACTGCTGACAATACTTCCTTTGTTTAATGAATCAATTAGTTTCAAAACTCATTTCAATAAAAGAATGTTTTGTCTAAGTAACCAGCTATTTAAGGTGGTTTAATTTAACCAAAACAAACAACTTTATAAAACTAGGTCTACATTTTTAATTGATTTGCAAATTCCATCCAATTGTACCTTGACAAGAAACACAAATATGAGCATTATCATAAGAGGGCAGATAGTAAATTTATCTATCACAATTTTTCTAAATTACTTTCTAATCATAGTCCAACTAAATGTATATCAGGCTATACCCTGACTAAATACATATAATATATTCACCTCACTAAAATAAGTACTTTATTTCGCAGACAAGCTGTATTTAGGTGAAAATCAACACCCTCCCATAGTTACTAGTCAGGAGGGTTCAATATTCCTTTAGGAAAGTGACTAATAAGTAAAAATGCAAACCAAGATTAAAATTGATTATTTAAAACTAATTTTCCTGTTTTTAGGTTTAAATGAAGATTAAAATTGGTAATCCACAGTAGCCAACTTCTGCTTTCTATTAGAAACACAGCTTTAATTGTTTTTCTGTGGCAGTATACATCACAAATGAAGAAGAAATCACTTGTTGTGATAATCTATCTGTGTGGTGATTTTGAAGCACAAAGAACCCACTTACTGTGCTGGGGAAACATTCCAGACTGGAAGTTAGTGCGTGAGCATCCCTAAGGATTGGCACCAATCCATTATAATATCATTATGCTAAGGACTTCTAGTTAATTTTAACCCAGCTTTAAGATCATTTACATGTATGTAATTCTTTAATTACCTAGAGCTCTTTGTAGCAGAAATATAACATCCTGCAATATTATTCACATTTCTCCTATTAATATGGATGCTTACAAATACCACTGCATATGGAAAGCTGCCAACTTCACTTGAGTCACTGAATTTTTCGGTCCATCATTCAATCTGCTTGGCATACATTCACAAAATAGAGGCATTTTAAAGGAGGTAATGATGGTAACCTGCATTGTACTGCTTGAAAGAAAAGCCTCTTTCATCTCAGCTGTCCTCTGATCACCCCTGTAAAAGAATCTCTTCAGCATCCATTCTCCCCTTTCCTCTTGCTCTTGTGAAGTGAAAGACAGCCAAAGTCTTGCCATTTAAGGACTGAAGTGACACTGCTGAAGACTGCTGAAGACTGTAAATTCCTACAGACCCACCTAATAACAATAATAGGGTCAACAGAAATTTAAAATTACTGTCACAGTCTTGACAAGCGTCAAAATACATGGGATGAGTGTCCTGTTCAAGTTTCAGCTTCCTACCTCACATTGCTTAATGGAGCCATGAGAATGCTTTATCAAGTAATGATTCTTCATATGGAAGACATTGCAAATGCCATGCACAAAAGGAGTAAGTTCAGCATACTCCAAAGAGGCAAAATAAACCCCACTGCAACACAATCAGTACATCTCTGCTGCGCATGGAGGGGAGGAGACACTAAATTAAGGTATAGTACTCTATGCATAAACCCACATCATGCCTGCCCCTTTGCCTTGCCTTTTCCTGTTGGAATGGTGGGGCTTGGATACAAGAGAATTTTGTTATGTGGAACCTTTTACTGCTCTTATCAAAACTCACACAGGGGTCCACAGACACCTCAGTACCGTTGCACTCAGGTGCTGCAGAACAAACTCCTACCTGCTACTACTCCGTGGGCATTCTTCTTTGTCCTAGTGGCAGGCCAGCCTTGGAGAGAGACTTGCATCTTGGCTTTTCTTGAACAGAACAGAGTAAAAGAGAATGCCTTAATGCTGGGGAAAAGGACACAACATCAAAATGTCCCAATATTTTTCCCATTGCTCCCAGCAAATGATCAGGAGTCTTGCATCAACCACTGAGAGAAATCACTGAAGTAATATCAGAGTTTGTCATGAGCTCCCATTCCACCACAGCCATCTGTACCCAATCTGTACTTAAACTGTCCCTTCATTACATCAATCCCTCTTCTACATAGATGCACATTTACTTTGTAGGAGACAATTCATTTTAATCAAGGACTCAGATGCAATTCTCTGAAGAAAAAAAGAGGAAATTACACCCTGGATACTAGCTGCTTTAAATTTCCAGGAAAAAATTATTAACATTTAAGTAATATTGCCCTCTAGACCATGCACAACTGCACTTCAAAGCCAAGTAAACAAGAGGCTGCTCCACAACTTGCATCTGAATGCAAGCAAAGACTAGCATGTGATCTCTGCAGCTCTGTGCTGGTGATATTTAATTTTTAGAGTTAGGGAAAGAGGCAGTTTTGTCCACGTATACTTATAGCCCAGTCTGGGTCATAAATTACAAAGCAAGTGTCCTTTGCAATGCTGATCAAACGGGTCTAATAAAAACACTAATGGCTTTTGCCATGATCTTGCTGTACAAAAAAGAGAAATGTTACTGAATGTCCTGTATGTGTCTTACCATATCTAAGAAAAAATTCAGAATAGGAGCTATTTTATGCAAACCAGCGCGTTCCTAGAATATTCTGCTTTTTCCTCTGTCTCTTCTACCTTCATATCTTCAGTCTAATGTTTAACAGAAACCTAAAAGAAAGCTGGAATACTCTTCTGATAGGAAAGTCTAGTATTTTGACCTAATGGAGGATGGGAACAAGTAAAAAAGAGGGAGACAGTGGTGACTAGCAAGAGGACAAGAGGCAATTGACACAAACTTACAGACAGGAAATTCAATGATTAGAGTTTACTGTGAGAGTGGTCAAACACTGGCTGACTGGCACAGGTTTCCCAGACAAATTATGGAGTTTTCAGCCTTAGATATGTTCAGCACCCAGCTGAAAGATACCTTGAGCAACCTGTTCTAGTCTGCACCCTGTTTCTGACCAGAGACCTCTAAGGGTCTCTCCCAGCTTCACCTGGTCCATGATTTCAAAGTCTCAGCAAATTTTTAAAGCACTAGAGCAAAACATTCCACTGCAAGATTTACAGCTGAAATAACCATGTCAGTATTCTTGTACAGAAGCAGTCTGGTTTGTTGAATCTAACTGACAAATTTGTTTTCATACCTTTTTGGTATTAAATTACAATTAACCCTTTACTTGTCATTATCTTAGGGTAAAGTATTGCTATTTTTAGCTTCCTTTACCAAACTATTCTTTATTTTTGTATCGTGTGTCTTGTTACCATATGGCCCAGCTAAACTACGGGAGAAAGACATAAGTGATCAAGCACACACAGTGCAATTTTAAGAGCTTGAAAAAAATCTTCTGTGAGTCAAGAGTAAATATTTTTGCTTTGTTCAAGAAACTAAAATATTTTAAATTCATCATGAAGATGACCAAAGCCATGTAATTTCAATTTTCCTGATAGAAGAAAATTTAATATCCGGAAGCATGATTCTATTCCCTGTAGTTTATAGAGACTGTTGCCCTCAGAAGGAAAAAAAACAAAAGAACCCAAACAGATAACAAGCTGCGGTCACTTCAAATTTGGTAACTCTCACAGAGGTCTATGAAGAAAAATAATGGGGGTAGAGGGTGTCAATATCCCAATCCTGTTGTCACCTGAAAGAGCTTGGTTATGTTGCACATGACAGAATTTAAGAGCTCATAATAAGCTAGACATCTATCCCATCTGGCAGTTCTTATGCAAAATATTTTTTCCTGTCCGCACTGATATAAAATCTAAGAGTCAGTGGAGAATACACATCCCACTGAAAAATGACAATTCAAATAGCTCCACAGCCAGGTAAGTTGTCACAGTCCTGTTCCCTGCTCTGACACGATGCAGGATGGCACTATCCCTTCTGCTATAGTAGTACAAGAAGGCCACCTCAGTCAAAAGCAGCCCAGCAAATCAAAGAGAAGATCATTTTTCAAGCTGTTCCATTCCCTGAGCCTCAACTGCACATTCACAAGGAAATCAGCAGGAGCGCACAGCCAGGGAGCACAATGAGCCTCAAATAGATCAGCCTATGTGGCCGCTGCACAGGTCTCTGTCTGGCAAAACTCTGTGTGTGTGTTTGTGTAAGGGAGACCTTTATCTTTTCAAAGGAAAGAGCTGTTAATTAACTGGGTAAGTACTGGCACTTGGACTAAGTGAGAGAACTGGCACCTCTCAGGAAACAATATTTAGTTCAGTTAAGAGAGAAATCATGGAGAGGAAGATTAAATCTGTGTGCACCTCCTGGAGGACTTCAGATGGACTATAAAAGCTAGGATCAGCAAGGGGTTTTCTCCACAGCATACAACCCCAGCTGTTAAACAGACACAAGTCTAGGATTCCTAATGAGGTGTACGTGAGAAAAAGCTGCAGCAGGTTAGTTGAGCTGAGGGACAGAGCCTCCTGATTGAGTCTCTGGGAAGGCAAATGACACACAGATCCTCTTCTTCTGTCTTTTAAAACTGTGCTACTTACCTTGGATGTGCACAGTCACAGAATTTTCCTTTTACCTTGTCTGAGTCATTCATGATCTCCGGGCTCCAGCACAGCAAGGTATTTCTCACCCAAAGGCATGGCCAAGCTCCAAACTGTGACACAAAACACCCACATGAGCATCTCTGCTTGCAGCCTCTTCCCTGGAGAGAGCAAAGGGCAGCAGAGCAGCTGCTGCTGCAGTCCTGATGGCACAGTATGTGCCTTTGAGTATTTTTCACATCCTTAATGCACAGTATCTTTTTCAAATAGTAGAATCCCTTATCTTCTGTTTTCATAAGCATATACAGTTTTTTGGAAGTGGAATAAAAATCTCCAAGTACCTCAGAGAGACAAAAAATACTCAGCAATTGATCTTCTGTGACATTTATGTACACAACTAAAGATCAGCCACCATATATTAAACATAATATACATCGTAGATATATTTTATTCCCCTGCTATTCTTAAGGAATGAGGACAGGTGTGAGAAATGAAAAGTGCTTGGATTGTGTAGGGAAAGATGGTTCTGAATAACATTAAATTTTAATAACTTGTGAGTTTTTTCATCAGCAGAGCAGCAGTAGATGTGAGAAAGTAGGAGTAAGAACCACATGGAAATCTTTTTGCACATATCACTCCTGTTTATTTTCATTTTTTCTCCCACCAATCTTTTTGAAGGATACTGCTGACTCCAAGTCTTCTGCTGTTGTGAGTCACATTGTGCTGATCACCTGCCAGCATCCAGGCAAGTGGCATATGCAGGCTGGGAATAAGATCTGTTTGAAGGGAAAAGCCAGCTCTCTATTTTTCTCCAGCAAAGCAAGCAGAAGTAGTGATGATTTCTCTATGATAGAGCTACATAATTGAAAACACACATCCCTTTTTTCACTGCTTAATAATAAAGAAATATACTACTGGTCTACTTCCTAGTAGAAATTCAAACAAAAACAGATTTGGTTATTGATTGTTCTTGTACAACCAGCTGCTACAATTATCTTCTCTCATCCTGTTAATCTAAAGAGAAAAACAGGCAACTGCCAATTATACACTACTGATACAGGAAATCTACACAACATGGGATGTGAAGTTCAGTTCCCACAGCTGGAGTTCACTTGACCAGTTTTGTGCTGAAGATGGGAGCAACCTGGCAATTGTTTAAACACATCTTCTTGCTCAGCTGGTCAATTATTCACAGGAACAGCAAAGCAGGAAAATGGTTTCTGTTAGTGTTAAGTATACATACACATCTGTCAATGGCTTGGAGTGAGATCTGTGGCTATTTCTTCCGTCCTCTGTGTCTCTGGATTTCCTTCCACTCCTCGGTCTTTGCTGGGCCAGTTTCACATGGTTTGAGTGGCCTCCTATTGCTGTGTAATGTGGAGCATGAGATACTTGACCCCATTTGAGTCCTCAAGGTTCTGCTGCTCACAGTTGAGGAATAGCTGTATTTTCTTCCCTGTTGTAAGCTACAATATCCTCCTTCCTTGCAAGAAAGATGCTAAGATGGACCTCCAGGTAGGTTAAGCAGTCCTCACCCTGCCATGGCCCCTCTGCAGAACTCAGGGCAGCCCAAAAGAAGTTGGGCCCAAGGTAGCAGGAGATTCGCATCTCAGCATCTTTATGTACTCAGTAATTCTTAAAAATCAGAGCGGGAACAGTAGTCTATCTTTCAGCTCATGGCCCACCTAACTCTCTTTTAAAAAACAGACATTGTAGGCTGCATTGCTTAACACAGCTTTTGTTAGTTCAGTGTTACAGTGTTCAGCTTCTGCAGCGTTGACAACCAGATACAAAGCAGCCTGCTCAATTTTTTGAAGACCTGTTTTGACACAAAAAAGCCCTATTAATTCACAATAATAATTTATTGCAGTCTCACACCTCAGCAGGAGGTCCTGTCATATTGATAAGACTGAAATCTCACTCACGTTTGTTTAAAGGTTTTGCAAAGCTCTTTACCTTTTTAATTTATTATTTAAGGAATACTGTAAGCACAAAAAATTCTTTATGAAATACAGTAGAACAAGGTGTCTGGAACCAAAAGTCCTGTGATCTACTTCAAATACAGTACATGTAACGCCAGTTTAGATGCAACTGCGTGCAAAGGTGTCAGTTATGTGGGAAACACAATGTACAGGTTTTCATTAAAAGACAAAAAAGACTTAAACTCTCCGAAGACCTCCACTGATTTTTTTTTTCCTTTGAAAGCATGCAATGATACATAGCTCACAGATCTCTTTTTACACTAAAGCATTATTGAAAGGTGGTAGCATAGTACATGTTTTTTGCAACAGTGCACTAAGAGGCCAGAAGTTGAGCCTATTAAAAAGAAGAGAAGCCTGTACTGAGGCAACAGATTTCATATTTAAGTGTACTATGACTGCAGAAACAAATAAAAAAGACTCATTATCCTACATGCATACTGACTTCTAGAGGAAAAAAAAAAAGTCCTGGAAGTTTAATTGCATTTGACTTGAAAGAGTGATTTCATAATTATGTGGAAACCACTATTCTGACTCCACTCTTCCCCAAAACTCTTTTCTTCTGTACTGTCTCCAGACCTGTAATAGTTATTGTGCTTGGCAGCTCCTCTTGCTAGAGGTTAGGATTTGGAGGTGTGCATGTGCTGCTTCTTTACTTCAGACTTTTTTTCATATCACACCACACTTAATGCTGACTATTAGTTGTGAATGTGCATCACACATTTAACCCTCAAAGACTACATGTAGGTACTACAAGATAATATATAATATTTATTATATTATTATATGTTTTATATATATATATAAAATTTTATACAATATCATCACAACCAATGGGAAAACCGTCAAACTGTCACGTCCTGCAGAACACAGCACAAAAAGGGAAAGGTTGGGACAGAGAAACTGTTCTAATGAACTACTGAATCAGAAAAAATACACTATTGAGTGGCCTGATATTATATGAACAGTAATATTTAATTAAAAATTTGGAAAGCTGAAGTCTCTTCCCAAGGGGAAAAATACATATGGCAAATTAGCTTTGCCAGCATATCTTTATTTGCTGTTAAGTGGAAAAACCAGACATCAGGATACCAATGGCTTCACCTCTCTGATATATTCTTGAGAACCCTTTTTGCTTGCATTTAGATAAAAATGAGATTTTTTTGGGAAAAGGCTGCATTTTACTCTCTCTCTAGGAGCAGATTTTCCTGGATTTCATATGAAGTAGCAGGTTATTAGGAATTTAGTATCTGTGAGCTCCAAAGGTCAAATATTTCAGCACTTCATTCAAACTAATGATGGGCACTGCTACAGACAAATGTATTTTTAAAGGAAAAAATACCCATATTGCAAAGCATTACTACCTGACAGAAAATTTGTCAATCAGGCTGTTTCAATGCAACCTGAAGACTGTGATGCAAACTAACAAAACGTGTCATTACATCATATAGCTGGACTTCAGACCCTTTTGTGACAATAAATAGGCTAAACACAACACTGTAACCTAGGAAGGGAAGGATATTCTGGGATATCATTTCATATTAGTCTTAGTGCAATAATCTGTGTAAATATCATCTTTTCTCTGTCTGTTCTCCTTTTTTTAAAAATATGGACTGTCTGAAAAGTAGTAAGCTTTGGGGTAGCTACATTGTACCCATTACTTTGAACAAGATCCTGTAAAACATTATGTTTTTGGTGCAGATCCAAGAAGACACTGGATCTTATTCTTGGCTGTCTGGCATGGAAACAATCCTAATTTGAATTTTTCACCTATTTGCTGTTACACACGTACCACTTTGCTTGCTGTATTAGAGCCCTCTACACAGGAAGACAAACTACTTGTTTACCTGAAACCAGCTGTTTGACCAAAATAATGCTAAGGCATCAGACCTTTATAATGAAATCTGGATGAAGAAAAACTTAATTCTCAGGTATTCTGTCAGATGCACACCCCAGGAGTTGAGACCACTCCTAAAACAGATCAGAGATTACTCCTCTGATCTTGTACCATTTTAAAAGAGTAATAATTTACTCCTGATAGGTATTTTCTGCCTCCCTGCTAAATTGTTATAATCAGTTTCTCACTCTCTAATCCTTAATTTTCTTAATAACTTCTTGTGAGAAACTCTGCCTTGTCCTAATGCCATCTTCTTCATTAGCACAGCTAAGATTAAATTGTTAGATTTAATCACGTATTACTCACATTACACAGATTTGGATATCATTTACAAGGATCCCTATCAAATCTAAAAACCTTACCAAAATCAATAGAGTTGTGATTTTTATAAGTGATAACAATTAAGGCCATAGGCTGCATCGACTTGGCATGGAACAGCACTAGGCACCAACTGGTGCATTAAGCTTCCTGATGCCTTGAGCTTCTGACCTTGTGCATTTTCACTGGCTGGCAATTTTGGTGTTTGTACAAGGATTAATGAGGTTGTTAAATAGTGGGAGACTATGCAAAGGTGATGAATTTTGAGAATTTCAGACTTTAGAAAAATCTTGAAATTTAACTGACAGCTTTATCTTCTGGGAGAAAAAAGCTAGTAACCAGAAACAGCCAGGTTTAGACATGGACTTGCACCATTCATTTGCTTTGCAACCTCCTTGAGCTTCACCACAAAAATTACAAGACAGTTGTCACAAAATTCTGCTGCTCATAACCAATGGTTTTAAAGGTTTAGAGTTCATGCTGAAAGAATGGTCTATAGGCATAATGAGAAAATCAAACGGGAAAGAAGTTTATAATCTTAGTTGTAAAACCTAAGGAGTGACTTTTTTACCCCTTTATTTCCTCTTAGAACACAAAATAATAGCGAAAATAATATTTTTTCAAGCGTCCTCAAAGGACTGAGTTTGTTAACTTGTTAATATTTATTATGTAATGGAAGAACAATCTTCATTCTTTGTATCAAGCTTTGCATCTTAAAAACAGCATGTAGATTTTTAAAAGGAGTCACAAAGACCAGGTCTGGAACTATTTATCATGTTTTAACGTCTCCTTTCAAAATAACATTGGTATTGAACTATTAAGTGTAATATATTTTGTCTGGTACTTTCATCTTCTATCATGGTAACATGGTCCACTAGTGTGTTAATACAAAGGAATCCCAGAAAAGCAAAGCATAGCATAACATTTCTAGTGGGCATATCTGAACTTTTATTTGATTTTACTGTTTCTGTGTATGTTTTAGGGCAAATACAGTGCTTACAGAAATGCAGCGTACAAAGCCTCTCTTTTCTGGTGAGAATGCCTCACCAGTCTTGAACAATTCTGTACAAACAACACATGATCACTTTCCTTGAAGTGCTAAATCTAATGTAAGGTGTATATTTTGCTCAACTTCTGGTTAGCTTTGATGTTTCACAACAGACCAGCGGGTATCGCTAAAACACAAAACATCACAAATTATATTTGCAGGTCTGCTTCCCGAAACAGAAGATCCCACATTGAGATGAAATTTCTATTCTAAATTAGCATACACTCATCATAGCACTGTATTCTGTCATCAAAGTTTTAATCTACATATTTTATCTTGGTTTTATACAACAACTTGCCCACTAAGAGCAGATCCCTTATCTCTCGGATGGACAGATTAAGAGAATGACAAAACGGTGGGCAAGCTCTGCAGTTATATCATTACATCAATAACAAGAGGGAAATCAATTGGTGTCAATAAAATAAAAAATAATCTTTAGTTAATCATCTCACAGAATTTACGATTTCAAGGTACTTTCTTTGAATTTTCCTGTCCTTGAAGATCTCAATTTTTCTTAGGCCAGAGAGAAAAGAAGGCTCTTCTTTACATTCTTTTCAACATAGGCAATTAATCCCAGAATCACAGAACTAACTAGGCTGAAACAGGCCTTTGAGATCATTGAGAACAGCCTATGACCAAACACCACCCTGCCAACTTGACCATGGCATTGAGTGCCACATCCAGTCTTTCCTTAAACACATCCAGGGACACCACCACCTCCCCAGACAGCCCATTCCAATATCTAATCACCCTTTCTGTGAAGAAATTCTCCCTAATGTCCAACTTAAACCTCCCCTTGCGCAATGTAAGACTCTGTCCTCTCGTCCTGTCATTGTTTTCCTGGGAGAAGAGAATGATCCCCACCTGGCTACAGCCTCTCTTCAGGTGGCTGTAGAGAGTGACAAGGTCTCTCTTGAGCCTCCTTCAGCTCCCTCAGCTGTTCCTCATCAGACTTTTGCTCCAGATCTTTCACCAGCTTTGCTGCCCTTCTCTGGACAAGCTCCTGCACCTCAATGTCCTTCCTGAGTTGAGTGGCCCAGAACTGGAGACAGAACTCAAGTGGAGACCTCACCAGTGCTGGGTCTAATGAGCTATTGAAAACTTCTCCCATTACATTCTCATGAAATTTCCATCTCAGTTTCCAATCTAAACAATTTTAGACAAGTTCAAATACATTAGCTTAGTTATGCTAAGCCATATGAACAGGGTTTTTTAAGCTTCAGATAGGAAGGACTAAGACCTCCTTAAAATACAAATTAAAAAATTGATAAAACTGTCACAGTTCATCTTCCTGAAACTAGCATTTTCTCTTCTACTTAGCAAACTGCCATAATTTTATGATAGACTATTCAAAAGACAAGATTTTTTCCATTTCTCACAGACATTAGATATTGCATCCCATTCATTAAGCACACGAAGAGTGTAAAAAATATTCTTTGTTGGCATTGTCTTTCCTTTTCTCCAGTAAGCTCTATAGAGGTCCATGTGGTTTGCCTGTGGAGCTGAGTGTCTCAATTCTTTCCTGTCAACACAGATTTCTTAACTGACTGTAACAAAAGCAGTGCTGAGCTTTAGTTTGGAGTGCAGGTAAATGATAAACATTTCGTGGATGTATATTTGGAGTGGGAGTATATACACAAAGATTACTCCACCTCTACCCCTCCAAGATATGTCATATAGGGTGCTGTACAATGATTTTCAACTTCAAGAGCAAGAATAAAAAGGAAAATAGTATTGCTTGAACTTTTCAATATTTAAGTAAAAACCAAACAGGCTATGATTTATGGAGAGAAATTATATTTGTGTACATGACTCCAAAAGTCTTTGAAGTATTTCTAGCAAACCCTTGTGAAAGAGATCAATATTAAGCAGCAAACATGGAATTTTCAGTTCTACTAATGCTTTAAGCTGATAATCTATTTGGAGAAAAAGTATGTCTGAATTTCTGTTCTAGTTAAGTAGCCCTCCCCTCTGGCTCTATAAGGCACAGGTGCCAGCTGTGCTTACTCCAAATCAGCAAACACAGTCCAAACCTAGAAAATTCTACCAGCCTGCCCTAGATTCCCAGGAATTTGCATTCTGAAAGTTGGATTTTTCAGTATTGCTTCATACATATCCCTACAGAAAGTATGCTTCAGGATTAGGGATTTCACTTAAGAACTTAATTTACAAAGAAGTTTTTTCTTCCACCACCTGGTTTATATCTCCAGATAGTTTCTCTTAGAAATCACCAGAACTCAAAGTAGCAGAGGGCTTTCATGTTTGCTTATGGCAAGAAAATCTAGTTTGTGAGACCCTGGTGTCCTTTTGCTATTTCTGCTTACTGTTGCTGTTTAATGAGCGAAACAAAAATCCGCCCAGACACCTGGCAGAACTTCTCCATTTATTCCAGATAACAACATTTTTGTTTCTCTTTTCTGCCTGTTTTTGTTTGAAAGACATGAGGACTTGCTGAGCTTTGCTCTTTAACAAGTCAGTTTCTAAACAAACAGGTGGCATTTCTCCCTTTTCCCATTCTACTCTGGAAGAGCAGCCTTCATTCTTGCTGCTTGTGTCTTACTACTGTTCCCATCACAGGCAACTTCTTTAACAAAACATATTGCATTTATTTAACATCTTCTTACAAACAAACAAAAACCTGTAAGCATACTGGCTTTTCTGTCATGATTTTCCACCCCAAAGACACACCAATGGAAATCATAGCTCTCTGAAAATTCCAGTCCCTAGGATTTAGGATAAACCAAAGAGAACAAAACATCCTCCCTCAGTTTTCACAAGAAAAAATAAAACTAAATTGGTGATATTTCTAAAATTTAAACTTTTCTGTTTTTCCAGCCAAAGGGAATTGTTTCTTCTGGCATCAGTTCAGTGCCGATCTATCTGCCTGTCTCCCAGGAGCAGCAGGCTGGCTGGCTGTGGCACATATTCCTTGTCTTTGGTAGTACTTCCCATTTGGACTACTGCTTCTAAGATAAACTGCACTATCCCATCTGCCTTCTGCACTAATTCAAGTATTTTAATTAGAAAATTATTTAAACCAGCTTTTAAAGATACTCAGTCCACCAAAACACTGAAAAACACTCCTGTCACAAAAAGGGAAAAGGCAATTTAGGAAATTAGTAAAAGAAGTCAAGATGTCTAGTTTTAAACTCTTAAGTCAGCACTGGATTTTTCCTACAAATAATTAGGAAGGATATAGATACCTTTTTCAAGGATAAACAGCAGTAACATTATAAAATTTGGTATAAATTTCCTGTCTGAGAAACTGGACTTAAATACTTTCTTGGACAATTCAGTGATCTTGCCAGTCCACAAAATAAGTAGAGCTGTTTAATGGCACTGTCATCGTTATTTAGTAAAAGTATTGTTTCACTTCTGAGTCACATAATTGTCTGTTTATATTTTAATATTGACTTCATTAATTTTTCTAGTATTCATTGTGAAAGTGGATGTAGATATGTCCATGGAGAAATCAAGTATCTATTGTTTCACAGAAGTACCCATTTGAATATTCCAGAAGCTTTACAATAAATCTTGGGAGTTTGGCATAAGTCAGCACATGTCCAAGGCATTTCTTCCCACTATCCTCCTCTATGTTTCTGTGTGTAGATGTGGGAATCCCTTCAAAAGAAATACCACAAGCCAAGCCCTACCATGCTGTTCACCTCAACAGGAACGGAGACAGAAGCCTTATGGACAAGTTGGTCCTTTCCAATGCAACAGCTTTAGATACGTTTAAAGATGTTTAAAGCTGAATGAGAACTGAACTCCTTCCCCAGAGCCAGCTACAGGGAAGCTGTGTCAGCTCTCAGAGCATAAAAACATGAGGTGTGAGTTGGATGCCCAGATGAGGCAATTGTGCTGAGCCTGAAGAGACCAATTGCCTTAGAGGATTTCATGGTGAGACATTGATTTATACTGCTCCATGAAGAATGATTTAGGGTAAAGTTTTTATTTGGGAATGAAAACAATTTGGAAAATGTATGACACAGTTTAAAAGATAGAAGATATAATCAGTCTGGTGAGTTTACCACTACTCTAGAGATTACCTCAATATGCTAAATTACAAATAACAAGGAAAATAATTTTCTCCTGAAGAATATTCATTAAGCAGTATATCCAGAGTTGATCTGACCTCCTTTGAATAAAGCTAGATATCCCTGGATGGATAATATAGAGTATTTTAGTACATCTTGTAGGAACTGTAAAGAGATACCTTTTCCAGAAAGTCTGAGCAGCTGGTCTGACTCAGTGTTTGAAAGCACCATCAAATACAAGGTCTGCAAGGCAGGCAGTCACTAGTCAATGAGCATCAAACACGAGTATTAACTGCATGCACTGAGGACCACCTTCCCCAAAAACAACCTGTCATCCTCCGCTGCAGTCAGTCACAAATAATCACACAACAGAAGCATGGCATCACACCTTGTCTGTTCCAATATATGTCCTCTTAAATGATAAGGTAATTTTTAGCTTGTCTTTCAAATAATGTAACAGCAGAAATGAATTTCAGACCAAGGAATTTTGTGTGCAGGAAGACTCAAGCATGCTCCCTAATCCTTGGCATAACCCCTTCCCTAAAAATGGACATGCACATACACTGAGTATTAGTAATTCCCAGCTACATTTAAGCTGTGCTCAAAACAATTGCATTTGAAGAGTAAGGACCTGCCACTGTGCAGAGGAGATGCATCATATTCCCAGGGCTGATCAAGATTCATCTACCTTAGCAGAAGATGGAAATGGAAAGAGCTGGTTCCTCTCTCACTTTTATTTCCTTCACTTACTCAAGACTTTCTAATTTCCATCTCTACATTCATGGGGAGAATTGTCTGATCTCATGCTGGCCATGTGAAAGGAGTGAGCCTTCTTCTATCTGTCATATGCTGTATTCACATAAGGCAGGAAGAGTATGGGTGGGAGTGAGGAATATCATCAAGAGATATTGACGTTTATGATCAACACTGAAAAACATGCTGAATGTGAAGTAAGGGTCTGTTTAAACCTTACCATAGCCCTGTCTTAATGTACAATTAGCAGAGAGAAAATATCATTATTTTACATGCAGGTTCCATTTCACTCATTCACAAAAATTCCTTTTCAAGAAAATACTTTGGAGTGATATTTAAAATGGAGATGTATATATATTAAAGCAGATGCCAAAGCATTTATGAGAACTTTAAAAAGTCTAAATTCCTGAATATCTTCTGACTCAATAGGAATTAGAGAGTCAGAAACTTAAAAAAAAACTCCCCCTGTATGATTCTTCTCACATTAAGAGCATAAAAATTAGAAATTAGGCAAAATACTTTCCATAGTATTAAAAAATGAATCACTGAAAGTTACACTTCTTACTGGCTATGGCAATAGCTCAGTAGAAACTCTGGATTCAACTTTCATGGCCTATTGCAGCTGTTTGAGCCATCATGCTCCACTTTCCATGAGCATATCTTGTCTTATAAGTTATGGCCTGTGTTAATGTTTCATATGATATGTATGTGTCAATGTGAGGAAGAGCGACCTGCTCACTTATCTTGAATAGCATGCTCATTGCATAGCTAAAATCAGTGAGTTTAGAGTGTTTCTCTTTCTAATTGGGGAAAGAAAACGTGCCTCAGCAATGCAGAATGAGAGAGGCCATCTCCTTTGTATGTCCTTGACCTCTCTGAGCAAACACAAGCTCACAGCCTTCAGGAAAAAGGGAAGACTGAATCAAGGAGCCTTGCAACAATTATGAACAACTTCTTAGTGTAAAAGGACAATGACAACTAGGTGCTTCAAGTTATTTGCTGCCTGCCTTAGATGGAAAAAAAAAATAAATAAACAATTCATGGGAAATCAGGGACTTGGACACTAAAGGAAATTTTGAAACATTCTCCCCTTATGAAAAAAAAAAGAAAATCTTTCTTTTTGATTTAATCATAACTATTTGCAGTTGGTGGCATTTTCATTTTATTTGGCAGGTGAACTAAGAAATCAATTATTGTTCTATATATGGTACAGTACAGTACATTGCTGCAGCATTCTGAATACCTTTTAAGTTATGGCACTTACCTCCTGAGCTAGATTTAAAGAAATGGGGGGTTGTATTTTTATTTCAAAGTCAATAAAATCCCAGGGGAAAAAGGAGTGGTTTATGTGACAGACATTCCCAGATTGAAATCCCTAGATCTTTCCATTAATTTACCAATGAAGCAGAATTTATGAGGTATCTAAATTGGAAATGAGATATGTATCTTAGTGGTCTGTTTCCCCTGTAAGCAAATGAATAAATAAATAAATCACACTACTCTTGTGGACAAAATGCAAAGTTTCTATTCAAACTTTACAATCATGATGTGAACACGAGAAAAGAAGGGTAATATAAAATGTCATATACCCATGATTCAGCATGCAAGAAAACAAATCCATTTGTTCATAACATGGAAAGCAATAAAGATCATTAGAAGGATAAAACACTTTAACGAACAAATCACAGATTTTAGAGCCCTCTCTACTGATTGGTTGAAGGTGTAGATAATATTACGCAGCAGATATAGAATGCTACACACCACACACATTGAAAAAGCAGTGTAACTCATTATTACCATGGGGCTTTCAGGTCAAAATAACTTGATGTGTTTAGATTTTTATGATAAATGAATGTTAGAATCAAAATCCTGAGTTTACAAGGGCATAAAGACCTAACTAAAAAAAGAAGATTGCAAGGAACGGTAGCAAGCAATCATGTCACATCTACGTCTCCATAACTCATAAAATTAAAAACGTCACCTACTTTTACACAAAAGTTGCTCTTCCAAAATACTTTTAAATTTATTTTATTTTATTTTTTTAGTGCTGGATTTCTGGGAACATGATATTTTATACTGTAGCTGATCAAATGTAAATATGTTTCTGTAACCAGCATGCTTGGAACCTGCTAAGAAAATTGACCTCCAGACCCCACTTATGAAAACTGGACGTGCATGATTGCTCCCCACCAACGCAGAGCATGTTCAGCTAATGCTTACATTATAAGGATTGTGCTAACAACATGAACTAAAAGTAAACCTTTTCACTACCCATCTGCATCTGAACAGTCATAAATTGAAATAAGTGTAGAAGAGATGCACTCAATTTCAGCTCGAGTCCCTGGCCTGATTATGTTATGCATGTCAATATACATTCTCTTAATCAAAAGTGGTTCAGTGAACACTTGTGATAAGAAAAAAGGAGACTATTGTCCTCTTATTGCTAGCCAAGACACTACTAGGAAAAGAATAGAAATTAAATTAATGGGGGAAAACATCAACTAAAGACAAAGCTGTTGTGTTATGTTATCACAGTGTTCTCCGATGTTGAGAGCACAAGCAGAAAACAAGAAGTGTCATTATTTTTCCCTTGATGGCCAACTGTGGAGCTTAAAACCACACAAAAATGCATAGCACCTCTGAGGAAAACCAAATGCTACACTTAACCACATGTCACAAATCATCACAAACAACAGGAAGGCACCTGCTGGAAAACTGCAGTTTGAATTTGAAGAGTAGCATTGAGCCCAAGGCTTTCTACCACCCTCAGTTCTCTCCATTTCACATGTGCCTGATGTGGTTTCTGCACAGAACAGAAGGCTTTGTGTTTTGATTTGGGTTTATTTTTGGCTTTCTTTTTTCTCAATTTTCTTCAGTTTCCTTGTCCCTTTCTAGCTCTTCCCTAATCAGTCTGCCACAGTAAGACCCACTGAAGTCATTACACTGTGGCCATTGGCACACACAGCACATAAATGGATTCTACAGGTGAATGTGTTCATCAATATGATTTGGTAGTGAATGGTTACCATACAAAGACTGAGTTTGCAAGGCTGCAAAGAGCTGATAATTGTGTTCAAGAGCTTTAATTACATTTCTGGCAAAGACAGTTTTTCACTCAGGGTAATGAAGATCCTTGGAGGAAATGATGTGATGGACTGGAAGAGTCTCTGGGCACTGGCATAGAAACTGAGTCAGGAGGGGGATAAATTGTCTATAGTCGGTTTGTGTTATATCTTTTCTCTCTCAGAGTTAGGATATGGATTACACAGGATTTATGTTTCAGAGGGATTAAAACATTCTCTGGCGTACTAGCAAGCATTTATTGCATTGCCCAGATGAGAGTTAGATAATCCCAGGTATTTATTCCCACCATAACTGGATGCACATGGTAGAGAGACTCTTATTTTTAGCCCATTTTGATAATTTGATCAATTTTAGACCTGGGAATAGAAGGAGGACCTGAGAAACTACCAGTCAGTCAGCCTCACCTTCAGTCCTGGAAAGGTGATGGAGCAGATCATTATGGAGATAATCACCAAGTACATAAAAGGAAAGAAGGTCATCAGGAGTAGTCAGTAGTCATGAATTCACCAAGGAAAAGTCATGCTTGACCAATCTGATAGCCTTCTATGATGGCATGGCAGGATGGGTTGATGGGGGAAGAGCAGTGGATGTTGTCTGACTTCAGCAAGGTTTTTCATGCTGTCTCCCATAGCAAACTCCTAAATAAGCTCAGAAAATGTGTGCTGGATAAATGGACAGTGAGGTGGATCGAGAACTGGCTGAATGGCAGAGCTCAGAGGGTTGTGAGGAGTGAAGAAGAATTCAGCTGGAGGCCTGTAGTCACTGGTGCTCCCCAGGGATCTATACTGGGTCCAGTCTTACTCAACTTATTTATCAGAAGCCTGAATAAAGGGATAGGAAGCACCCTGAGCAAGTTTGCTGTTGATACAAAACTGGAGGAGTGGTTGATACACCTGAAGGCTGTGCTGCCATTCAGTGAGACCTCCATAGGCTGGAGAGTTGGACAGAGAGAAACCTAATGAGGTTCAACAAGGACAAGTGCAGGGCCCTGCACCCAGGGAGGAATGACCCCAAGTACCAGCACTGGTACCAGACTGGGGACTGACCTCCTAGAGGGCAGTTCTGCTGAGGAGGACCTGGGAGTATTGGTGGATGGCAAGCTGACCATGAGTCATCAGTGCCCTTGTGGCCAGATGAGCCAATGAGATCCTGGGGTGCATTGGAACAGTTTTGCCAGCAGGTTTAGCCCTAGGGAGGCCACATCTGGGGTATTGTGTTCAATTCTGGTCTCCACAGCTTAAGAAAAACAAGGATTAACTGCTAAGGGTGTAGCAGAGGGGTCACAAAGATAATGAGGGGTCTGGAGCATCTCTCTTATGAGGAGAGACTGCAGGAGCTAGGCCTGCACTCTGGAGAAGACTGAGAGGGGGTCTCATCAATAAATACAAGTATCTCATAGGCAGTGCCAAGAGGATGGTGCCAGACTCTTCTGGGGCTCAGTGACAGGACTAGGAGTAATGTACATAAGCTAAAGCACAGGAAGTTCCAGCTCAACATGAGGAAAAGCTTCTTACATTAGGGGTAGCAGAGCACTGGAACAGGTTGCCCAGAGATGTTGTGGACTTTCTCTCTCTGAAGATATTCAAAACGCACCTGGATATGGTACTGTGTAACCAGCTTTAGGTGATCCTGCCTTGGCAGGGGTATGGACTATATGATCTCCAGAGGTCCCTTTCAACCCTAACAATTCCAGGATTCTGTAATAGTATTTAGGAAAATGTTTAAATTCACCTTCATACACAGAAGCAAATTAAAAGAAATTTAAAGTGTTGAAAGGATATTTGGAACATATCACACTGGAACACAAATCTGACTCCCTCATGGTATAGTGACTGCAGTCAGGCTTGTACTGATAAATATGATGACGACTGATGGCTCTGCATCTTGCCTTCCAGAAACCCTGCCAAGTCCTACTGACACTCGTCTGCCCTCTGTCCCCTGGGCTCTTCCAATCTAACAATCCTGAAGCCTAAGCAGATTAGAGATGTTTCCATTCCAATCAATTGAAGCATATACATTTTTATCTCATCTTTGTCTTATTTTTGCCTTATTTCATTCTGGTTTTCTTTTTTTCTTTTTTTTTTTTTTCTTTTTATCTTTTTAATTAATGAATGGTCTTCAGTTAGACTATGATGATTTCTTATATATTTGCATAGTAGTTTTAAAAACACTTATAAGCCTGAGATTTTTCACAAATACATAGTGTGACTTTCATCAAATAGCAAGAAAATCCATCACTATTTGCTTCTAAATAAAACTCAGAAAGATGGTCCCCATCCCATTTGGAAACAGTTGCAAAAAGCTGAACATTGCCAACAAAACATGATATTATATGTGAAAGAAGAGCCAAAGGCAGTGGAAAGTAAATGAGTAAATCTTAGAGCATACTTATTTTCAATATAGAACTATGTGAAGCAAAAGCACAAACAAGTAAATAGGAAAATAAAAATTTCATTAAAATACCACAGGAAAACTTCTTGCCTTTTCATTTTTTAAGCAATGACTAATATTTCTTACTTCCATTGTGGAAGATAGAGACCAATGAATGGGAGAGAGAGAAGTAAGTTTCTATTTTAATCAGTGCATATTTCTTCAAGTAAACTTCTTTACTGAAATTGGCCAAGGCAGCAAAATAGCAGACATGCAAACTGACAGCTGGAAATTCTAGTTTTACTATAGATGAAAGGAAGTTTTAGTCTTCAACCTTATTTCTTTGAAGCATAGGAACATGGGGAAATGCTTGTCTAGCACACCAGTAACATCCACATCTCTACCTTGGCACTTTCCCTGCACTGGGGAAAATAGTGAAAAATTATCTAAACCTTCACAATCTTCTTCTTTCTATGAGAAAGCCACTCACTACCACGGATTTGACAATAACTTATTTTTTCCAGCAGTTCAACTCTGTGTTAAGGTATGGTATTTATTTTTAATTTTCTTTATAAAGGCAGCTGAGTGGTGGGTTTGGAAGACATGGAGAGGTTCCAGAGAAGACATTAATTGTAATTTTGTTATCTACTAGCCCTTCTGGTCCTATAGGTTTTCACAATTCAGTTTGTCTCAGTGAAGACTGAACAGAAAAGCAGCTACACAAACAGATATCTGGCCCCCACTATCTTGTCAGCAGCTTTTGGTCTTGCCAGGAACAGGAGAACTGTTAGAAAATATTAATACAGATGTAATGAGCAAGACAAGATAGGGAAAACCCCTATATATTCAATCTTCACTACTCAAATAAGCAATTTACACAGATAATGTGAATCTAGTTCCCCAGGCTAAAAAACCATGTCTGACACCATATTAGTTTGTATAACTTCTGTAAGCCATCTAGGTTTCCCACCACATTTATCATATTAAATCCAGAGGAATTACTTCTCAATCTTCAAATATTACATACTTTTCCACATAAGATAAACTTTTTGCAAAGCAGTCAATTAAGAGTGATAAAAAACTTCAGACTTTGCTGACGTTGTCAAACAGGATGCTAATTTAAGCTATTTCTGGTGATAGCATTTTCTTATTTTCTTTGTTCTTTCTCTCTTTCAGTCAGTGTCAACATTTAGTCACAAGAAACCCAGACTAAATGCAAACAATCTTAATCTGATGCTAACAGAGAGGCCCTTTTCCCCACTGGCTTTTCAGGGACACTGAACAGCAGGAAAGTTCCTAGAATTTTAAAAGCTGTCATGATGGTGCTTCTTCCAAGATTTTTTCTCCCTGCACTGGAAGCAAAATAAATGACTTTTCTGGTAATTGTAAAGCTGTCAGAGGAGCACTATAAGGGTCCTTTCTCCCCTATTCTGAAGATCAGGAAAATATTCTTTTCCATTGACCTTCTCAGGTTAATCCAAATTCTCCCTTTGCAAGAACATCTGGAGGAAATGAAATACAATAACACAAATCTTTCTATATGGTTAGAGTTGACGCCTTCATAAAAGTCTTCTGTCTTTTATGGTCCTGTATTTCCCCTGTCTTTCCACCCTCTTGTTCACAGACAAAAAAGGATATTACTTACATCTATCAAAAGACATTTAAGAGCTTTATGAAAAAGAGCAAATTCACCAGACTGGCCTATACTAGTGAAAAAAAAATCCCAAACCAAACAGTGCATACAACTTACGTAAACAGTTAGATTTTAAAGTCTGAGGTAGGTTCTGTGACACGCAGTCACATAAAGAACTCTCAATCTTTTCGCAAAAACCCCTCAGCCAAACAAAACCCCTTGGCCAAACAGTTTCTCTCTTCCAGAATGAGTTTTCCATATACCAGGGAACTTGCTCAAGGCTTTTCATTGGTTCTGTCTCTCCTTCATCCTTTTGCCTCTGCCATCACCCCCAGCAACCTAACATCAACCCCAACATCGTACTGCTTTTTCAGCCCAGCGGTATTAAAAGGTTTAAAATTTGATTTAAGTAGCATATAAGTCATCCAACATTAAATGCAGTATGCTTCTCCATCTACATCCCTGCTCATGTACATAGTACATCAGTGTCATATTGTGACAGATCAAGGACATCTCTGTATTATAAATTTATTTACTGGCTGTCAGTGAAGCAGATGCCCATCACTGATGGTTCCATATTTTGTCTTTGAGGGCTACTGAATAGAAATTTAGAGAAAAGTAGCCTTGCTGTAGTATTTTCATAGTGATGCCATGACATTTGGAATACAAGTTAGTCAATTCTACTCTTAGTTAATACTCCCCTATGGCAATCCACCCCAAAACCAGATCAATTACAATTACACACTTGTGCTAAAAGTCTATTAGAGGAATGTGTGACCTGATAGTTAAAATCAATCAAAACAAACCGAGAAATTTTATTTCTAGTGATGAAGCTGAAAGTGCAAGTCACGTGAAAGGATATCTTTCTTGATTCCCTCCTTATATTATCTCCTTCTTTTGTATCATTATTAAAGACAAGGATGATCACTTCAGCCTCAAGCTTCTACTTGCAGGACCCAGATGGGGACTAGCTCTGCATTCAATCACATGGCCTTCCTGTTTTCATGCTGCTGGTCTGATGGCAGCAGGCTAATAATTTCTTGCTTGTGGATATGCGGTGGTACATGTGTTAATGCAAACATGTAGAATTTAAGCCATAGGTTTCAAAGAAGTTGGGTTGAAGTGAAGCCAAATATTCTGTACTGGTACCCTACAGATTTGAGTAGAAAATCTTCTGTTTTGGAAAAAAATTACAAAAATGTCTAGACAGAGCAGCATTGGACAAATTTCTTTGATGATATTAAAACCAGTTTTCCACTGAATAGGGTCAATTGGTATTCTTACAAAATGAAAAATCTCAGATTTTTTTTTTTTTGCTAAGATTTGTTTCAGTTTTAAAGGAATACATTATTTCAATTTGGAACTCCAGAAATACTAGCTATAATTTAGGATGACAACTAAGAATCTGTAGAGCACAATCTGCATTGCAAAGACTCAATTTTTTTTCGCTAATGACTTTCTAAATATTTTAATTTTCATTTGTATTTTAAATTTTTTCCCTCTTTCAATATTCAAATTGCTTACAGTTTTACTAAAATGCCAATTTTAGCTTAAAAATAGTTCAATCTAAACATATTTTAAACATATTAAAATCACTAAGTTGTGCTACTCAGTACAAATTGAAATGGGGTGGGGCTTCTGCAACAAAATTTGGAGTTTTTTTGTGTATTATGTTGTGGTTTTGGCTTCAGCACTGTCTTATCTCAGTGAGCTTTAGAGTCTTAGAAAGAGCTTTTCTGCATAAACTTTGTGGAATCACCTAGATGCATACTGAAGCTCAGTAACTCTGCCCCATAGTTTTCTGTGCAATTTCTGCTGACATTCATGTTTTAAACCTGTGATTTTTTAGGCTGATGGGTCTAACCTGTAAGAACAGGACTAGGTAATGAGATGTCAGCAGCACATAGATAAGACAGCTTGATCTTGTGATAGGAAATTGATGACCACGTTTTTTAAGATACACGATTATAGACCGAGAGTCTTGTGGAAGAGGAATGTCACCATCACTGTTACTTAGTCAATAAATAACAAATATGACAAAATCATATTATCCTGTAATCCTTTGAATATCAAGGCCTACATCTGCTCTTTCTGAAGCCAGCAGGTACTTTAATCCAACTTTTAAACACTTTGAAGAAATTTTATCCTAAGACAGAGTAATAGCTTATGGAAAAGCTGCCACCATTTGGAAAAAACCCACCAGTCTGGGTATGAACAGTGGTTCTGGAAAAAGAAGAAATCTCAAATTCAAAAGAAAATTTGGCCAAACAGAAGATGCATAAATAAAAACTTCTGAAACCAGTCTTTTCAAATGAAAAGAAATTTTAAGAATGTTACATCAGAAAATAATTATTAAAAAGAAGGGTGTGAGCATGCAAAAATGCAGAGAATGTATGGATAAAATTTGAGAGACTGTTCATAAAAGAGTGTAGAAAGTTTAGTTCAGGAAGAGTTTACAAGAAACTGCAGAAAGGCTTTTGTCACACCATGATTTCTTTGATAAACCTTGCCTGAAGTATGTGGTACTTCTTGATAGGAAAAAATCTAAGCCAGATGAAAATATAGTGGACTCACTAGGTGAATATTCTCAGGTCTCACAACAAAAACCATCTGTCATGCTCCAAGAATCCCGTAATATGTCACTCTTTTAGAAGATGTTACAGATTGGGGTTTTTTTGCCTTTGTCCAGGACCAGTTCATTATCATTAATTAGCAATTTTCTGGGTATTGAGATTGCAAAACTGTGTTTATCTTATCAAGGAGGTCCCAGAACTTAACAAAGTGGAAATTGGAGAAACCATAAGGTATTATATGAGAAAAGGTGGAAGTGAAATGCTCAGCTCCAAAGCTTGAACAAATAAACAGAGCAGATAAAAAGCAGTTTTCTTGCTCCTCTGTGCATTCAGTGGAAAGAAACTATCAAACTTTTGCACCCCACTGCTCCAAGATGCATTAAAAATCTCTCTCAGTTGAGAGTAAAATGTGTCAATCACCTTGCCATTCTAGTTCAATTTAAGGGGAAAAAAAAAAAATCTATTTTGTAAAAGCTATCAGTGAAAAACTCTCATCCCAACCCCCATTTATGCTCTAGAGTGGTCATGTATTTCATGTTTAATGGGCCAAAATCAGAGAACACAGATACTGATAGCCAGAATTGACTCATGCTCTGTGTTGACAAAAGGCATATAAGTGTGGCACTATTTTTGCATGAACATAAGACAGCAACTTAATTTAGAGCAACTTCCAAGCAGTTTTGGTTCTCTCTGTTTATCAGCTGTAGGTACACAGTAGTACACAGTACGTTTTCTATCAGATCAGTGAAGACAGTGAGCTCAGAGCTTTCTTAGACCACTCACTCCTGGAGGTTTCTAAAAGAGATTCAGAGCCCCAAAACCTGAAAACAAAGCATACACAGTAGGTATGGAGGTGGCAGTAGGTGAAGTGAGGAGCTGAATCCCTTCTGCAGTAATCAACTTACCCTGAAGTGAGAAATTCTCTTATTGCTACTGCAGCATATGTCACTTAGCAGGGTTATTGCAGAAACCCCCCACGGTTACAATTAATAATTGTAATTACGTGTGATGCCTACACCTCTGATCAGGTAGAGGCAACAGGCATGCAACGGTCATGTATCAGCATTTGAGGAAAAGCGATAAGTGAAGACAAATGAAGGGATGGAGGAAGAATACAACCTTTAAAAGGTTAAAGGGGACACCACATTGCCTCTGTCAGTGTGTGCTGAGATAGAATCTGTTCCTTTTCAGATGCCTCTTTTCCTTCTTTTACAGTAACACACTGAAGCTGAGCGCTTATGAGCAACGCTTGGTGCAAAACAAGGATGATACTTCTGAGCAATAAACTCTCATGTGAAACCCTGCCTAGGAGCACTGTAAATACTTTTTTACATTCTCATCTAACCTTTTTCTACAAACCTTTGGTAACAGCAGCAAATACTATGATTTCAACCTAATACAGTTTAAATATTTACTTGATAAGAGTGCTACACACAGAATTTTCCCCCAGATATCAGCTTTTATTATGAGGCTAAATTTAAGAGCCAAATGTAAGGATAAGACCAGCAAAATACCTTTCTTGAGACTGTAATGAGAAGCTAATTTTGTATTTATATCTATTCTCGTTTCCATCTACTCATAAAAAAGGATGAGGGGCCTTTGAACCATGGAATTTTTTTTATTGCTGTCTTTCTCTAGAAATAAGGTTATGAAATTCCTCTAATAGTTTTTGTTTATATATTTTGTTTATAATAGGATAAGGCCTGCTGTCCTATGATGTATTTCAGTGACAGACATTTTAACCAAGATGTGACAAATTTGCAATGATCTCAGTGGTATATGCCAGCTGCTAGGGAATGAATTTCATTTACCATTAGGTCAGTCTACTTCTAGTGTCCAGGAAGACAGGATGCCCCGCATGTCACTGCCTGTGAACAAACATGCTTTGTACTTCCAGTATCAGTAAACCACCCCAAAACTGAGCTTGTCCTTAATATTTCCCAGTAAAGTGACCTAAAACCCACACAGAGTCAGATGGCCTTAAGCATCAAAGTAGACTCTTTATATATAATGAGAAGAGTTTACGTTTAGGGATTGCTCAGCTCTGTAAAAAAAAAAAACAAACAACATCTAATGTTCTTCTTATTTTACATTCCTATTTTCTTTTTTTTTTTTTTTGTGGACTTCCTTATTTGGTTTCTAGCTTTTAGTTAATTTATTTGTTTTTACTGTCTGCCTCTGTTCTTCCTTGTTATACTCAAAAAACAATAAGCCTCCATCCAAGTCTTGTGCACGTGAACAGACACTCCCCCAGAGAGACCAGAAACACTGGCTGGAAAACACTTGCTGGAGGGACAAAAATGTTGATTGCAAGAGCTCTTCCCTGTCACCAGCTGCATGGGGGACAACATGCTATGGGGCTACTCAGTATCAGAAGGGCACTGTCTCCTATACTCTGCCTACTTTTTTTTCTTTTATTATTCCTATTTTCACCTGCTTCTGATGTATACCTAGTATCCATCTCCATTGCCTATTTATTAAACAATCAAAAAGGTACCCTTCATCTTTCCCACAGATTGTCTCTAATGTTTGGGGTGAACTACCCATCAAAGGTTTGTTAAGGTGAATTAGCTGAGACAGAGCACATCAGCAACATGGGACACAGTAATTTAATTAACCATGAACATGTGTGTCCTTTACCTTTATGGAAAGGTAAATCCATATAGATATAAGTTGCACATTTCCTTACTCATCATATTTTATCATCACACTGGCTCAAATCCATATTTTTAACCCAATTCTATTTAAAGGCAAAAAGTGTCAAGCTGTCCAAAGCTTGGACCCAAGAAATAGTTGGGGAGCTTTCCATCCCTGCCAAGTCAGACTGCCTTCTGTATCATGCATTAGGTGGTCTTATTAATTTATTTCAATACACCTGGCTATTTCAGTCCTCCCTTTTCTGTGGTTAAGAGGGATTCATCAAACTTTGCATCCTTGGGAAATAAAGGTGAGACTTGTGAGGTCCAAACACTGAAGCTGGTTGATGTACTGTTACATTATTACTGCCGTGGCTCTAGCAGTGAATACGATGGACACTACAGAAGAAATGCTGCACTTAAACCACACAGTTGCATAGAGTCTAAGGTTGCACCCACCAGGTGAACTGACATTAGAATGTTTTGCACAGACTCTAGATGTAAGCTCAGAGAATAATAGATGAGTTCATTTTCAGGCTAAAAATCATGAGAAAAAAGAAAAACTCCAAGCCTTCAGCTTCACACTCCTAATCAGAGATATTACATTACAATTTTACTCCATTTTCCTTTTGATAAATTAAATATGATATTGAAAGTGACTAAACAACTGTGCTCAGCAGAAATATTGGAAAAATAATGAAAATGGTAGCCGATTCTTTACATATTATTCACAGACACAACATCCTATATATATAATCTTAGATATGCTCTTTTGGAGCCCAAAGCAGAAACAACTTTTAAAAAGCAGCAACATTAGAGAGAAAAAAAATATATTAGTGCACTTATCACCACAGCAGGAAGAGACAGCAACACCAACAGTAAGCGTGTGCCTAAATTGCTCAGCAGAAACATCCTCCTACGTCTGATAGCTCTCCCCACACACAGCAATTCAGTGCCCTTTGAACATATACACAGTGTTTCTGAACCAAATATGATGCTGGCATATGGTCCATTTACCAAGAAAGAAAAAGACAGACTTTTTAAAAGCACTGTCATGACCATTATGACAGAGAAAAAACTGCCGACTATTACATGGCCTGAGCCAACATTTATTTAAATAAATGAAAATACTTTCACTGACTGCGGAGCATACTTTGGATCTGGTCCATAGTACTTGGAGAGTGTTGCTGATATTCCTGGCCTCATAAAGAGCCAGAGACTAGAGCACCACCAACACCTAGCTAAACAGAAACTGTTCTTTAAAAAAAGCCCATAAGGAATAATAAATAGGGAGGAAAGCAAAAGGCTCCCTTGGAAATCAAGAGGCTTCTGAAAATGAATGACATGGCTCTTGTAGAATTTTAATGAACCTGGGTTATTCAATAAAATACTGTAGCTGTGTTGCAATGTTCTATTGATCAAATTACTGAGTATGATTTATGAGCATTCTCCAGTAAATGGTATGACAGTCTTCCATGAAACTGTAGCAATATAAGACCACATGCAATGTCTTGTTAAACGTTGTCCCAGAAGTCCTGAGAGAGATCTGTGGATACAGCATTGTGCTTACAAGGCCTAAAAAGTGTTTAGTTTAAAGTCAACCCTAAGGAAGTATCTGCTTTCCAACTAGGCTGTAGTGTCCTGAAAGGCCCTCGCCTTGATCCAAAACAACAGTTCATCTCAGAACAGGAAGTTCCACAGGTTGAGGTCAGTCTGGAGATTCCTGTCTTCCAATATCCCTGCTCCCGGCATTGTTTCCACCCACCCTGCAAGCCTCCAGCATGGAAGCAGGAATCCCATGATTCCTTGTCCTGATTTCCTCCCTCTGTGTCCCCTTTCACACTCCTGAACTTGCTGACAGACCTAGGTAAGGATGACTTTTTGAAAGCAAACAAGGTATAATTGCATTGCTTTGTGCAGTGTAATAAAGCTCTGGAGGTATTTAAAAGCCCTGTTGGAGATGAAATACAGATGATTCTGGTTAGGAAGGGTACAGAAGATGAGCCAGCTGGAGCCTATTCAGAACAACACCAAGACTAACATGAAATACTACAGGAGACAAAGTCCAAAATGAGACCATCAATCCATCTGAGGGTGGCATTTGGAAACATTTGCATTAACAAGGTTCCTCTGGGTACAGAATTTCACATATATCCCAAAAATTGATTACCAAAATAATGGAGTCTTTTTGTCCTCATTTTAACTACTACAGATCAAACCCTCAGTTATGAAATTCATAATTTACTAGGTACTTTCACTGCCACCCCAGTATTTCAAAAAACTCTTAAGCTGTAACCCATGTGTTTCTTTTTCTTTCTTGCAGCTATTAAAATGATGCAAAGGCCTGCTTTCAAAAAGGTGTGCAACTCTTGCTCTAAGCAGCAACATTTTTCAGAACAGTGTTAAGCTCTGCCAGAAGCTCACAACCAAGTGTGAATAAAAGCCAGCACAGAAGCAAATGTCAAGGTATCTAGGACTGTGCAGGCATCAAAACCTGTGAAAAGGTTCTATCACTCACCTCATCCTGTGAGGTGATCACATAGCACCAATCCTACATGGACACCATGAATTCCTCAGAGTTGTGACTGCATGTAGTGTACTTGCTACATTCTCTCCTCCAGTTTTCCTGTGGGATGTTTCTTCCTGAAGTAACATGAAGCATAAGAATGTTTTGGATGAGAAAAGAACATAAACATGACATCTGT
The DNA here is from genome assembly GCA_013400175.1 of Phainopepla nitens. Classification (NCBI taxonomy): domain Eukaryota; kingdom Metazoa; phylum Chordata; class Aves; order Passeriformes; family Bombycillidae; genus Phainopepla; species Phainopepla nitens. The sequence continues at coordinate 372,273 of VXBQ01000450.1, read as the reverse complement.
AAAATATGACCTACTCAGTACAAGTGCAAAGAAAGAAAAAAAGCAGTTTCAGTAAAATGTTGTCTAAAATAAAATTTAAACAAACAAATCAATGCTCAGAGGGCAATGGAAAAAGAATTGCAAAACTTACTCTAAATATTCATTTTTGAGGTTTCTTTTTATTTAGATTTGAAATTTATGCAAGATTTTGACACAAAGTATACTAAAACAGAACTTAGAACCATAAATTGAGAACTAAAGTGACAGAACAGTCTAGAGAAACATAAATTCAGCAGTGCTATAGCCAACAAATATGACTGCCAGTGTGGAGCTCCTTACATCATCCAAGCATCAAATGTTGCCAATAAAAGAGCTTAGGTTGCATGGAATATTTAACCCAGAATGACTGCATAATAAAAATATAGGAGTGTTCAGAATTTTATATGGATTTCAAGAAAGCATTTCATATTGTATCAGCAGAACGGGAAAGATGGAGCGGTAAAAAGAGAGAGAAATATTATATTGACTTAAACACCAAAGTGTATAGGTAGAACATGGTACAGTTAAATTATGTATGCTGCTTATTACTATGGTCTCCAAAGAACAAGCCAACATGAGTATGCAGGCAAGTTTTTTTCTTGGAAAAACAAACAACTTACTTCTCATTCTGAGAAAGTAAGCCCTCTCTTTTAGAACTGATATGTCACCAGTTACTTTAACACCTAAGTGCTTTAAATTCTTTAATGTCTTCATTTCCACGTGCCTCTGGAAATGATGCTATTCACATCTAACAGATTATTCAGTGTTGTTTTAAAAGACAAATGATTTCTTTTATTGCCTGTTTCTGTTTAAGGAAACTGTAGGAACACAGGTCTCATTGACTGGAAAGAGACCAAATATCTGATTATAGATTACCCTAACCCCAGACTGGTACCTTAACTTCTGAATGACCTTTTTTTCTGTTACTAGATGACATTAAGCCAGCAGACAGAAAAGTAGACAACCAGGGCATATTCTTAAGAAAGAACTGAAAAACAAAAGCTTTACTGCTACTTAAGCTTTCCCACTGGTGCTGCTCCACAGCAACAGGCTTTTTTTTTACTGAACTTAATAGTTACAGAAGCATGAGACAACTTCAGCCTTAAAGTGATCATGATGACGATGATGAAGAATGCCAAAGAGTAAGAGAGTGAGCGCTCCATAAGTAAGCTCTGCTAACAATATGCAGAGATCTAAATGCTGCTCACTCACACAGCCTTACCCATCAAAATCATTGGTTAGTTAATTCTTATGCTGCATCATAGTCACAGACAACTCTGACAAGAATCAATAGCAAAGAAGCTTGTTCATTTAACTTGGCTGACTCTTAACTCACTTAATCATTTTGAATGAACATAACTTATTTAGCAGAATAATTCTTGCAGCAAGTACCATCTATATTTATGGGGAAAGAGGTAGGGGAATATAAAAATTTAGGATATAAATTTGGGATATAAAATGGTAAAAAAGCAATTGACCAAAACAAAATAAAGATAATAAGCTTTATCCAGTCATCCAATGGCTCTTGTTCAGTTTAAAATAATCAAGAATGATGGGGAACTGAAGCAGCAAGTGCAGTCAGAGGAACTGATCAGAGAGAGTTAACAGTGATAACTGTTGTTATGAGGGCTGAGGGAAGGACAGAGTGATATTCAGAGGCAACACGTCGGCTGGATCACCTGTACTTTATGACCTTGGCCTCCAGGACAATATTAAGAGTGACTTTCTCTGATCTAGAAAGAAGCAAGCAAAACCTAACAAAGGAACACTCTCTACTTGGTTTCCTTGTGCCACTGGCAACAGTGATGAAAGATGCAAAGGGAGCATGACAACCCTGAGTCTGTAATTACTTCCATTTAAAGATGTTACAGCTTCCAAGACACAGTGCAAACAGTTTTGAAATGAGTGACATTGCATACATCTGGCAGAACAAGAGAAACATTAGTCAGATAGAGGAGATAAAGCTCTGAAATGTCAATTTTAAGACTAAAAAGGGTTAAGACTTTAATGTCAGTGATTTATTCAGATAACACCCATGAACATTAAAAGGGCATGAGTTATGCTCGTAACTTCCCATGTGTCAAGAATGACAAGGCTTTGTCAGAGTCTGCTGAATAGAGAAATCTGTCAGAAGCAGATGGGAAATTAAATTTTGCTGAGAAACAGAAGATTCTGATCTCCTCAACAGAACCTACAAATTGTATGAGCCGTAGCAAAGTAAGAAAGACTGTGGACAAAACCTTAGGAGAAAAAAAGAAAAAATATCAGCATGTGTGCATCTGAGCTGCAAATAGTTGGTTCATGTCCCTCACTATTTGTGCTCTGTGGCTTTTCACACACCTAAGTTTATGAAGCTGCCTGCTTGTCACTAACATGAACCCCTTCTGCAAGCCAGGGTTATGCTATGTTGTGGGATAGCACAGTGCAGAGGGTTACACAGCATAGCTCATGATGAACCTCAAGTGTTAAAAATAAAACACAGGAACAAAAAGTACTGAACTGATGTAATTTGTGCACTCACTTGTGAACAACCTATGCTTAGCATGACTGCCTTTTTGTTCCTCCACCTCTGAAATAAACAAAGAATCCTCAGGGAAAGGCAACACTCTGAGACCACTCTGTCCAAGGTAAGGTAACTAACACCCTGCACAAGCTCTGTGTGCACCCCACTCACACGAAACTTACCTAGCCCAGGATACAATGACCTCTAGAGTATTACAGATTCTGAGGGCTATGTGCAATAACCACAACAAGCTACTCTCATGCCACTTATAAGCACTTTCCTCTGGACTGTGCCACACAGACGGATGTTCAAATTCTCCTAGGACTTTCTGTATGGAATAGAACAAAAATGAAGCAAAGCTGGAAAATTACAACAGAGTAATTGCCTAGCTACAAAATACTGCCAGTATGAAAGATATAGCAACTGAAATTTCTTAACATCTCCTTTTATGGATAGTGCTTTTCACTGCTCACTGGTTTGCTAAAGTTTTACCTCTACTGGCTTAAAAATGAACTGTTTAAACAAAACATCAACCACACAATAATCTACTCAAAGAGACTCTTTACTCCTGCTGACATCACTTTTGCAATTACCAGTTAGTTGATGTTGGTCTCATTGTGTTGAGTGCTGAGCCTTTTTTCTGTGGGAAGTCAGTCAAAGCTTAGCTGTGTATGGATTTTAAGAGTTACAGTTGATATGGTAGAAGCTCACCATTTAGAAATAACACTCTTTCTTCTTCATAGAAGAAAAAAAAACAACATAAAATTTTTTTCCTTACATGAGATGTTCTATGTTAGGTCAAGTGGAGTTTTCCTGCAATTGCAAGCACCTGAACTAAGAGCATTTCTCTTTCCACTATTGTCAGAGCCGAGAAGCTTCCCAAGAACTGGAGAGGAGAACATCCAATGTTACAAAAAAATGTGGGGATGAGATGTGGACTGGAGGAATTGTGAGTTGGACTATGCCAAAGAGATCTGGTCGCTGGCTGAATAAGGCTGAAAGATTTAGAGGAAAGGACATAGACTTTGTCCATTTCAAGCCAAGTGTGTCTTGAGAGGTAACTGAGACCACCTATACAAGATAAATGGGAAATGGGAGTCAGTTCTGCAGGGAGGATATACTAAATAAGACCCCAGTGTGCAAGACCAGGCCTGAATGAGCCAATTATCTGGATGAAGAGAAGGATCTACAGGAAGAAAAAGCAAATGTTACAGGTCATGCCAAAGAAAAGAACCTGGGAAAAGGCAGAGGAGGAACTCAAGAGTGGATATAGCCAACCCAAGAAGATGAGTAGGTAAATTTTCTGACCAAAAGGATGGATACAGGTAGAGTTCCAGAACCTGCCAGGAAAGGTAACAAAACTAGAAGGCAAGGCAGATGAGAGTGGGTATAAAGGAATCAAGCAGGCTGAAGGAGGATCTTTGTCCATTAAAGCACACTTCAGTGCATGGAAGGGAGATAGGGAGTTCAAGCCTCCCCTCTCCCTCTGCAACCAGCCGGTGCACTGGCATGGCTCACTCACAGAAACATGCCAGTCAGCAGGGGTTTTGGCCAGTGTAACCTCTAGTGATGAGTTGGGTCAATAGTGAGCAGATGATGTTTTTTTTCACAGATATTTTATGATGATTTCTAGAAGCTAAAGGCACAACACAGTTAGTAGAATGATAAAATTTAAATGAAAGTGCTCAATATTATAGAAAATCCCTGAATTGAATTTGCTTCTGCTGAACACAATCATAGACAACTGTCCCGGAATATATATCCCCACTCCCATTTTGTAGAGATAGTTTTAATTTGCACTTTTCAGAACAGCAACAGCAGAGTTTTCCAGAATACAGATCATTTAACACATCTTCTCCTTTAGGAACACAAGAGGCACCACTGAAGCCTTAAGAACATCCTTCAACTTCTGCTGAGCCCAAAATTGTTCAGGTATGTAGACTACATGATCACTGTAGGTCCCTTCCAACTTAAGTACTCTATTCTAATCTACTCTATTTATCTAATGCAAGGCCAACTTAACTGGAATGGAAAAGGCACAAAGCTGTAGACACAGTAGCCCTTTTATCACAGTTACAGCAGCTCTATTACTACTATGAAAATTACAAAGCAAAATTCTCAGTTCAGATTATGAAAAGTTCAAGGCAAAGAAAGATAATGCAGACAGTATCCAATAATGTGCTTAGCCAGACCAAACCCTTTGCTGCCTATTTTTGTCCACTGTTATGAAAGGGGTTTATGAAAGGATTTTGGGCTGTTTTCCTTACTAAAGTGAGGTAGTTGTCATAAAAAGACTTTCAGAACTACTCAGTTTTTTTGTGTTCACAGAACACATAATTGCTTAGGCAATACATCATCCTTTCCACCCTTTGGAGCTTCTGGTGTGATACTATCAAATAGATGCAGCGCATTGATTCTGGACTGCTGAGAATTACTGGCTGGCACAGTGGGTAAAAGGAAAGTATTAACTGTTGCAGATAGAGTCATTTTTTCTGTGCAGAGAATGGCTCCCCTCAGTAAAAACTAAATATTCTAAGCATTTCTCCTTTATATTTTCCCAATTTCCAGGACTTTTGAAGTGGATCCCTCTAATTTGTCTTCTTTATGCGACATTACCAGATAACTACTATATATGTTTTGCTGCTCTGTATTTATATGCCTGATCCTTAGCTCAAAGCTCTGATTTTCACAACCTTCAGACAGATTCAGAATTGATTAGTAACATCTTCCAAGTTCCACCTACCTATAAGAAATGTCAGATGAGCTATACAGCATTACGATGAATAAAGTGCAATAATCCAGGCTGCAAGAGGAAGAATTTGCAGTATCACAATCAGCACACATTGTTGTAAAGCCCCTGTGTTTGCTGGTTAACAACAGTGGAGATGGCAACACAGGTTCTAACTCTGGCAAACATATACAAGATTAGATTTTTTTTTTCCCCATAAATGTTTTTAAGCTTGCCTCCTCATAGACATAAAGCCAGCAGAGTCTCTGTGAGAGTGTACAAAGTCTTACAGGTAATGAGAAACCAGTAGCTTTCAGGTGTAACTTAATGCTGTTCTCTGTAGACTCCTCCTCACTTGAAGCTGAATCTGAAATGTTTGTGGAGCTTCCCAAGGGAGTGTCATCATCCTGAAGAGAGGAAGTCATCTGAACGTACCAATGGTGTACATTGGCCATCCAATGTTAATGACATTTGCAATAAGACATTGGGACTGTCAGTCACAAATATCCCATCGCAAAAAACCAAATAATTACAATAAATTAAATTTCCATTATCTGTATAATAAAGCCTCTTTATTAAGTCATCTCGTTAGTGACTGAAATATTTTATTAGTGAGTACAAACACTATCATGAGAAGCTTTTAAATTGATTACTTTTTCTTTTAAGTTGCTTGAATGTGATTAAGGATCTAAACTCTAGAAGATGTTCTGACCTTTCTGGAGCTTAACTGAGAAGCAATTTGAAGAGAAGTAAAAATTACTCAGTTTTAAATTCAGTAATGATGAGGTAATGCATATTGTAGAAAGGGCAAAGCACCAAGGGGATGGTGCTAAGAAAAATTATGGTTAATAACAGGAGAATCTGTGCTAAAATAATGGAAAACATAATAAAAATTTGGAAGAATACCAGGAATACCTTCCATAATGAGTTCACAATAAGATGTAGCTAAACAGGTTGAAATGGCTTTTCTGGTACATAAGAAGAGGAACAATAACCTGTTATAAGGGGAGTTATAATGACTCATTTCATCATTTCTCAAAACTGATAAGGCACATGCAGAAAAAAATTGAAGGTATTTATGTAAGACAGTGATGTTGTGTATTGGGAATTGGAGACAAAGATTTCTAAGCTGTTGTAAGGCACAGACTGTTAGACTAGATGTGTGGGTTAAAATGATTTTAAACTATTCCTTATTCTTTTTTACTATCTTCTTCCCCCCTACACACACGTCCAAGAACTATCAAGCATGTCTTAGCAAGGACAAGGGCCCTAAACTACTGATGTGTACCTCACACCACTTAATACACCTTAATTTGACAATTAGATGAGGGATGCGAGGAAGAAACACGAAATAGCCTATTACAAAATAGCTAAATTATCCTAATGGCATTCTCTGCTAGTTTAGCTACCAGAACTGTCACAACACTCAGTCATATGTCGCACCCATACTTGGGCCAGAGCCACTGCAAGTCAGGAGGATGGAGGAGGGGCAAAACCCTTTGCACCAACAGTTAGAGGATTATTGTAGTTAAAATGTAAAATGCAGTGGTTTGCAGCAGGGTGTGTGTCTTGGGGTGGGGATGGAGTTTTAAGTTTGAATTCCTCCTTGTGAGCAGCTCTGTGTTCTGTCACTTCTCATGGACGTAACAGCATTACTACCAGCATCAGTGGGGGAACCAGGAAGGGATGTGGGGAGAAAAGGAAAGAACAAACTTTGATCTGGATGCTTCTGTTGCCATTGAACTGTGTCAAATTCAAGAAGTTCCAAAGTCAGACACAGAGTGGGGAGTCCTTTCATTTAGCAGATTCTTGCAAGATGTCATTCAGAAAAGCAGATATGACAGCTATACCAGGGCCACCACATATGATCAGGATATTACTCCACTTGGATTTCACAGAGTTAGCAGAGGATTAGAAGAGTTTTTGAAGACAAATAACCTTTAACAAACTGGCTACTAATTGAAAATATTATATGCATATACATGTATATGCATAGGAAAATCCCTGCTCCCTCAATGAGCATTTCCCTCACTCAATGAAGAGCTTCAAGCTTGAATTGTTGTCTTAGCTTGCATAACTGCAAAAATTATTTATTATGCTAATGTTATCAAATGCATCTACAATATTTGTCTGGTTGACCTCCTAAGGTTCTGATTTTCATGACACAGTAACTACACATTAGTAAAAAAAAAAAGGTAATTCTTTTATTAGTTCTATCACTGCCCTTTGATTTTATTGTTTGTCTGTTTTTTCCCCCATGTTCCTAAGAAGGTTGGTCTGTTTTCATTATGTTCACCACACTTCAAGAAAATGGCAGAAAAAAACCACAAACAGAGTCATTATCATGTAATAAAAAGCAAGGAAGAACAAAATATCACACTAAATTTAGGCAAAGACAGTTTCCCCACGTTTCAATCAATTTTAACACAAGAGCAGATTTGGTTTTAATTCATTACGGACTTCTTCAGGGCTTGCTGTGCCACAGGTTGAGCACAAAAACTTAGAAAGGTCTCCCTGAATCCACCCCAAAAAATCCCACCTAGATATTTCAAATTCCATCAAAATAGCTCTCTGATGAAAAAATTTGCCCAACATGTAAATTTATAGATATCTTTCACTGATGTATTCCCTCCCACATCATGTATCTTCACTTGATGTTATAGCCATAATATGCTTATAGAATCAAACTCTCTCATGTGCATGCATACATTCATATGAAACACCTGAGAATTGCAATTCTTCTGCCCAGTAAACATCCTCGTTGATCTCTATAGGTAAAGAGACTCTGAACAAATCAAGTATTGGGGTACCAGGCATTATGAACAAAGCAGAACAAGTTTTAGCTCTGCCAGATTAAACAGAACTCATAAAAAAAAAAATCATTTAGTCATCACAGACACAGCGTATTTCAATTTTAGTCAACAGAATTAGCAACCTCCTCGTTTTAGCTGGTACAGGAAAAATAAATTATTTGATGGAGCAGATCCAAGTGTATCTGTACCCACTGTTCTTTAATTTGAGGCAATTTTTTATACAATAAGAACTCCAGTCACACTTTATTCCAATTCTGCTACATTAAGTAATGGATTTATTTCAGCTTGGTTTAAGCAAGAACATTATGCTGCTATTGACAAAGCCTTTCTTTTGCTTTGACATCTCAAAAGCAGAATTTTTATCAGCCTAGGATGCCTCCTGCAGATGAGTTAGGGGCATCTGCTTTTATCCATAATCTGAATTCCTCCTCTTTTTCAGTCTTAAAATTGAAAGCAAGAACAATAACAACCAGGCTTTGAAGCTCTTCATTCAATAACTTAAAGCAATAGCTGGGATTAACAGCTTCCACAATATTTTTTGCTTTCTTATCATCTGACTTCAGAAACAGTTAGATAACAATGAATGTTATTTTCCTCATCACAGGTGAAATGCACAGTAAGAAGCCATTTTCCACTGTGCTCAGGGCAGAAAAACTGCCAAGAGGGAACAAGTCAGACCTAGGTCATCTTCTCACTTAATTAATGAAAGAGGACAGAAAGGACAGAGCCAAAGTACAGAGTTATGCTGGATCCAGGCACCTCCAGAGCATGCTGAAACCTGTTGTAAACAGGTTCAGGCTTTCAGGGATTTTTGCCCTCTAAGTAGCTTTACAAGTGCAATTACAACGCAGTGTGCTCTAAATAACTTTGTATTACTTTATACAAATCAGAATCATTTCAGAAAGACCAAAGTGTATTAGAGACTTACTTACAGTTCAGCCAGCTTCTTCACCTATTGAGCTAGGCTGCAAACTTTGCAATGTGAATATCACATCTATTTAAATTTCGGCAAGCTATTTAGGTGTTGCAGAACTAGGTGAAACTGGGTGCCACTGCAGGAATTCTTTTACAGTGGTTTCCAGAGATCAATTCCAAGCTCAACAGTCATTTACCAAGTCGAATCAGAAAATAATTTTTGTTATAGGCCATTCTGTAGGAAAAAGTGTGAACGTGCAATTTCTGGAGGTTATATTCTGCTATTCAAGAGTGCAGAATGGTTACTTACATGCCAAGTCGCTTTTTCTAACATCAGTCCAAGGCTCCAGCTGTGAAAATGAGGAGTTCTGCATCACTTGCCTTGCCTCTCACACACATGCTGTCATGCTGCCCTGTGGCATTTCATTATACAAAAATGTACAGCCTTATGACCAAGAGACAAAAAACTTGGTATCAGAACTGTATTTCTCATGGCAATTCAGATCACTCAGCACTCAGGACAGACTTCTTTCTGCAAACCATCTACATTGAAGCTGCTAGATGGAAGCTATAGGCTTGTAAACTTAGTAAACTAAATCTTTATGGATTTTAGTAGAAATTTGGAAGCAGGTACAATTAAAATGGACCAAAATTCTTATGGTAAAATTATTTCCATAAGAAATATAATTCAGAGAAATGTGTCAACATCTCAGTTTTTAGAAGCTTCTGTGAAAACTATGACAATGGCATTGGAGATCTTATAAACTTCAAGCTAGCTTGTATAATTCCTTTAAAAAAGAGGAATCTCTCAAATCTCTACTCTGAGAGCTTCACCTTGTTGCCTGTCTTTCAATCAAGGTTCATAGGGCTCTCAGCTCTGAAAAAATAAATGAGGCACGAGGCTTCTGATTCTGTTAGTCTCATCATTCCCTTAGGACATTTTCTGCCTGAAATGATACCTGTAAGTGGGTTCGTTTATGTTTTGATAAAAATAAACAAAATAGAAACACTCCACACACTCAGCTGAGCTAATGGACCTGTGACTGCACCAGTGTATACGGAGACTCTCTAAATCATTCCAAAATTACAGATATCCAGGATTTCCTCAATATTCTGGTGAAGATCACAATAAGTAAAATGCTAAAGAAGAAAGTATCCCTTAGTAAAAGGGGAAAATGAAAAGAAATAAACCAATAAACAAATCCCAAATAAATTTAGTCAGACCACTGACAGACTCAACTGAACTTATACCTGGCCACAAAGAGACAAAAAGGCAAATCTTCCTACTTTACATACCATCAGAATAAGAAATTCAGATACCTATTCCAAAATGAAAGAGATTTTCAGAGAAAGCTGACCAGCACTGACAAGAGATGGATCATGACAAACTACTCTGCCTGTAGTTGGAGAGATGAATACATCATTCCTGTTTGGACACAGACTGGTCTAGTTTTAGCTCAGATATAATTGATTATTCTTAAACTAAACTTGAAACCCACTACAACTGCTCTCCATAGCTACATTCATTGTTTTGGCAGAATAATTAAAAAACTACAATCACCATTAGGACTTATATTCATTCACTTATATGTCATTTTGTGACATTTCTTGACACACATTGGGATAAACCAAACTTCAGCCAACCTTAAATTCACATAAATCCATTTCTGTTCCTCCTAGCAGTGATTTCTACCGACATTATTTACTTGATAATTATCAATCTAGATGCTAGAGACAGTTTGGGTCTTTTTCCTTTCTCCCAAAGCACATTCTATTTTTGGCCTGGTTACAGCAGTAATCACTCTCCAAAAAGATTTAACTTTTTCAGCATCCTTTGCTGGAAAAAGTAGAATCTGGGTTTTTTTAGGTTTTTGTCTTGTACGTAACAGCTGGTCACAGAGTTAATTGGAAATCCAATTAATTTCTGGTGGTGTTAGCCTCAAGACTGTATAATTTTTAAAAAATTCTTTAAATATATAATGAAACAACATTATAAACCCCATATGAGGATAACGTTAGAAATTTTAAAGATTATGGAGTATGGCACATACGGAATATCTCCCATGCAAAGGTCCAAGCAGCTCAAAAACAATATCTGAAAGAACATAAGATACCTTCATGATCAGTGAATTCCACCACATCATTGTACACACTGGTCAGCCAAGGCACAGAGCCTGTACATGAACCATCCTGCCTAAGGTTACTCAGGAGGTAAATGGGAATGGGAAGCAGAGACACACACACCAGTCTTGGCTCTGTTTGGTGCTCTGGTCACCTCCAACACACCTGTCCTGGGGAACTGGAGGCAGGTTAATGGCTTCAGCAGTCAGAGCAGCCACTGCTTTCCTTTGGCAAAGGCATCAATTGTACCAATATCTTGGGTTCCAGTGTCCTTGGGCAAATAACTGAGGTTATTATTCACCAGCTACGAAGTAAGACTGCTTGTAGTTTCTTGTGCAGTGACAGCAGAGAGGTCAGCCATTATACATAGCAGTGTGACAAACCTAAAATACTACTCAAAAAGTGATTAAATGTTCTAAAATTGATATTTCTATTCATAAGAATGAATTTTGGCAAGAAAAAAAAAAATCCATATTTGCATCTACAAAAGCTTCAAAAATCCTTTTCCAAAGAGGGTAAATCTTGCTACCTGCTCCCAAAAAGAATGAGGAAATAATGGAAGAGATTTTACATTTTAACCTCTCCATTTTAAGACAGTTTTTGGCATTTGATTGATAGTCACTGAACTCAAGAGCTACTGTTTGGGAGCCTGCTGATTAAAATCACTTTGATTAACATCACCTTGAGCTTGGACATGAAAAGCAGGGAGTGTGACGATCCTCTAGATGCACGAACAAAAGCATGGAAGAAAAAATATAGGCGTAGAAAATAACAATATCTGACTACTAAATGGCAATTATTTCTCAGGAATTCTTAATTACCAGGATTCTTTGACAAATGGAAAACACAGCCTCTCTGTGCTAGGTACTGTACTTACTGTACTGTACTTAGAGTGAGAGTGCACCAACAGTCTGTATATATGTAACAGCAGATAGAAGAAATACAGAAGAATTAAAGCACAAGGATTAAGATAGTGATTCTTCACTCCTAAGTTAAAGCATGTAACTAATCTTCCTAAATTAGGAAGCTAGGAACCTGCACTTTCTCTAGATCAATGATGAAAGTGAGAGAAGATGAAGCAGTCTCTGTGTTTTTCCCTGCTTGTTGTTCACTAGGGTCCTGGCTGAAGCAGTTTGATGCTTCCATCTGTGACACCAAGCCACAGCAATTTTCTCTTGTTTTCTTGGTAAGTCAGTCCCCAAAGCTGAGGTGAAAATTCAGATCAGATCTCCTCAGTCAGAAAGTCTGTCTTCATAGGCAGTTTTCTAGTACTGTGAAATAGTCCCAGTGTTGTTTCATAAATGATTACCTAACCCAGAAAAAGAATATTTTTCTTTAAATCAGTTTGATGCAAAATAAAGTGATAAGTTAAATGAAAAAGAGACACTCCTACATAAGTAGAACAATATGCACATGATAATTACAGGGTGTTTGATTCATATGACAACCTGAACTGGCAATAACTGCCCAGCACAGCTGAGTTATGATCTACGGCCTTATCACTCCTACACATCTCTTAAAAAGTAGTATTTTCCTATGGATATCAGATATTGAAACATGACTCCACAGTAAAGCTAAGGACTCACTGATTGAGATGCTAATCAAGTCCAAGCAGTTTCCAACTGCTTCAATTTCTTGCACTGCTAGCAGAATGAATGCTGTAGCTTTTTGAAAATAAAAGAAACACCTGCACTAAGTTGTAACCATCCAAATCTGAACAGAGACACCCAGAGAACAGAGAACTGATGTTATAGCAGAAAACCCCTAACAAAGCTATCTTTGAACAGGACCCAACCCAGTGGGTCTATATTTAGAAGTGTCTGCCCACTAGAGTGAAGTAAGAGTTTGCATTCCAGCATGTATAGTGATAAAAACCTATTGTGAAACTGCACCTGGTTTAAACTTCACTACAAATTCGCATTATATATGTTGAATATATCATGCACTGTCCAAAATCTGAAGAGACAGGAATATTACTCAAACACCTGGGCTCAGAAACTCTGGCACTTTCAGAACATGAGCATACTTCATACTGAGCATTGCTCCCTCCTGTCCTCTTAAGTAGCTGTACCCAAGGCCTGGGACCTCTGAATTTAGTCTTATGCTGGCCGCACCTGGGACAGCCCATAGCTCACCATCCAAATCAGTGGCTGATTTCAGCCTTGCTCTTGCGCCAAGTAAGAGCCCTGCCCATCCCTAAATACTACAGAAAGGGGACAGAACCTCTATACAAGCCCCTCAAAACTGGTAAATACCATTTAGAGCTACCAAAAAGCTCACTTCAGCATCCCTCTGGAGAAAGAACCATCCCCACTGTGAACCATCCAAGGCACAGGGTGATGGGGAGGTCAGAAAACCAATCTCTTGCCCATGAATAACCTGGCAGGATATTAATCTATCTGTCAGAAGCAAAAGTCATGTCACTACTGTTCTAGCATGCAAGAAGGAGTTATTTCTCATTGCCTCTGTTTTGGTCAGGACATGAGATTTAAGCAGGAAGAAAAAACCCAAAACCACAAAGCACACAATCTCAGTGTTGCCCTACGAAATTCTCACAGGGTCGAGATTAAATAATCAAACAGCCGATCACCGTTCCAGCCCATGGCTCCAATCTAAGAAGCACATTGACTACTTGTCAGCAATGACAACAGGCATTTGGGAATCCAGGGGACGCTCCAAGCAGAGAGAGCACCCTGAGGACAGGCAAGGGCATATTCTCTAACTCAAGGTAATGTGGGAACTTCAATTCCCCCATTGTACAAAACAGGATGGAAGATCTCAGTTTGCCAAGATTTTTAAGGGAAGTTAAAAATTAGTTTAATATCATTAGCTAAACATGCAAACATCCAGGATGAGTTCCAGGGCAAAGATTGTATTATTCATAGTACTTTAAATGTTAACTATTCAAGATTTCACTTTGTATATTTTTCCAACAATAAGATAATGGAATAATACCAAAACACAGTGTATGTTTATGATCTTTTAAGATTGTAATTTGTTTGGATTAAATCAAACAACATCTGCTCTGTTTTCTCTTTACTCAAAGCACCAAGAATGTAACTAATAATAATATCACTGTATTTTGAAATTTGTCTTTCTTCATATCCATTAGAGTGAAATTCTTCCAAAGCAAACTTGAAAATATAAAACAAAACATGAGGAGAAAATAAAAAATCTGTCAAGAATATTGGACATTTGTATTTACTTTACATTTTTGAGAAAAAAAAAAGTATCTCTGCTACACCTCAGACTCTGCCTCATCTGTACAGAAGTCCTAATCTTATGTTTATCCCACGCATTGGAGTAGTGATGGATAGGCTATGATCACTGTGGTGTACAATTTTTAATTTCCTAGTGGCAAGATTTTTTATTTCAACTGGCAGGTTGTTTATAGGTGTAATTTTGAGATGCATTTTTGTTGTTGTTCTTTTGGTCTTTTATTAACATACTGCCAGATATCACTCCATGATGGCCCATGCTGGGTTAGTGATAATGCTGTCTACACTGGCAGGTCTGCCTTGGCAGATTATGGGCATAAAATGGGCAGGGGGCAATCAACTTGTCAGAATATTTACAAACTTCAAATTGCTGTCTACACCCTTAATGATCTGCACAATGAAAAAGATTGCTATGTCACATATCTGCTCTGCATGAAGAATGGTAATAGTTGGAGAAGATGGGCTGAGAGGGAGACAGCTCTCATTAAAAACAAAGAGCTGTGATTGACATGAAAATTTGCCTACGAAGCCAAGAAAGGTAAATGCATTTAGATTTAAGTGGCTTTATTGGGGGGCTTACTGAGCCAAGAGACCTTGCTAGCCTTACATAGACTCAGCTGCAGAAACATGTATCAGTCTTATACAACAGCTAACAGAAAGCCAATGATTGTCCAATTCCTCCATCCCATATCCATTTTCTGGGATACCTCACCTCTCGTTGCTCTCCTCTCTGAACTAAGGTGAGAGGGGGAAATTAATTCAGTCATGGTAAAAAATAGTGAGAAGTTTAAAAAAAACATATTTCAGCTGCTTTGAAAAAACTGAATTATACTTTATCTGAATTACACTTATCCACGCTCACTGTCTGTGTGGAAACAACTGCTGAGAGACCAGCATCCCTGCTAACAACCTCCTCACCTACCCCTCCTGCCTCTTCAGAGTTTTCAATATTATTCCTGCCAGAAGCCAGGTATAAGACCATGCACCCCACACCAACCTAATCATTGCCTCCCACGAGTTTTTACTCACTCTTCCACTGACCAGAGAAGAGGTCCATATTCTTAATGAGGGTGTTTTGGGTTAAACAGTGCAAGGTCACTTAGGCAGCAGGAGGGGGATGGGATCACACACATAGCTGCTCATACCGCTTTTATCAACACATAGGTAAGCGCTTCAGCAAAATGGTGGATGGCACATGAAAGATGAGAGAACTGCTCTGACAAAACCAGAAGGATAGCAGTAGAACTGAGTGTATAAACCAGATCTCCTTAATACCAAACCTGTTTCTTATCCATGCAGGAGTGCTTTCTTGTCTCTTTTTTCTATACACAAGACCTACAGGAGTTTTTGACATCATAAGGCTTTTGCAGTTTAACCTTATAATTACAGAAGAAAGACAGTTTGAAAGGTACTGCCTGAAATATGATCATTTACGTCTTGTTTCAGCATAGTTTACCAGTACCATTTTTCATAATCTTTGAAAAAACGTTAAAAATAAAATGGGTAACAGTCTGAGCATCTGGTTTGTTATAAAACGGAATACGTTTACCTAAAAATGAAACATTTACAAATGCTTTTAATGTTTCTATAGAAACCAGAAAATCACAAACCACTTGTGTGTCAGAGCTGTTAACATAGGAATCACATATGTTTTCTCCATATATATGCAAAAACATATTTCCAGCAGAACAAAACCTGCTTTGTCTTCAAAGGAAATGGAAGTGATGGCAAAATCTTTTGAAATCCAGGACCATTGCTTAACCATGGACCAACAGCAACATGAAAGAGTCACAACATCAGCCAAAATTCCTCATATTTGAAATCTTAACTATCACTCACAGTCACGAATTTCTTACATTTGTTACATAAGAAGCCATCACAACACACACACTTCAACATTAATAAGTACTTATCACAAATTACTTCAACTTCATCCCAAACAAAAGCACAAATCCATTTATTTTACTGTTTCTCCCTCCTTTCCTCTTTTTACTGACCTACTGTCATAGGAGGTCAGCAGATATTTGAAAGTGAGGGTATTTTCTACAGAAGAAGTAGTCTTTATGAAGAAGCTATTTCATTCATTTGACATGGCAAAAGTAGTTTAAATTTATACATACAAAAATTCCCATCACAATCAAGAAGCCAAAGCATTTATAAAGTTGCAGCTGTACAACCAACCTGAGTCCCATGTACTTCTGGAATCTTGGTGAGACTTCTGCCCTGACTACACAGTTCTACCCTAGATCCAGAGAGACAGACCTGGATGTCTCCACTGGTCACCACTTAGGTGGAAAGAATCAGTCTTCCATCATGATCATATTCATCTACGGACTGTAAACAGAGCGTGGAGCAACCACAACCTTAATTGAGAGACTCACTCAAAACAGAGGAAACATGAATCTCCATGAAGATCACCATTAGTTGCTAACAAGAACTTTCAGACCTGGTACAAGCTTTACTAAGAAAACAAAACAAAACAAAAGAAAACAAAACACTAAAACAACTCACACAATGAAAAGAAAAACCACACAAATACCCCAATCAAAAAAACCCCAACAAAACAAAACAAATAAACAAAAAAAAAAAAAAACAACAAATAAAACCCCTAAACCCCAACATATATACTTAGTAAAAGTTTCAGTAACCTATGGCTGTAACTCTGAGTAGTCTCTGAATTTTTAAATAATTTTATTTTTACCTATGGGACTTAGAATCTCATATTGAGAGATACCTGAACTTACAGAGTACCAAGTGAGACTTGTGGGCAAGCTATATTTTCTGCAGCCTAAAGAATAAGTTATGAACATTAAGGTAAGTAAACAGATGGCAGCTTCAGCCGAATTCAGTTTAGTCCTAATATTAAAAACTATTCATGAAATCTTGACTTCAAGAATTAAAATCTGTTAGTTGTCTCTGCTCTGATTTCTGATCACTAACACAAGACTCATGAGACTTGCATGTTTTGGGATATCTGCAAGAAAGAGCAACCCATAAGCAACTAGCAACATCACCATTAAAGAAATCTTCAGCAGATCTCTTAAAATCTTTTTTAATACAAGTTTTAATACAGTGGTTCTTGATATTAACAACTGATAAGAAGGATGAAATTCTCATCACCTGATTTCATCTGTCTCACAGTTTAATGGCTTATTAAAGCTAGAAATATAAGATTCCTATAACATCAACACTGAGAAAGAATCCCACATAACTAAATTAAAACCAAGCACACTTAGGAGCACACAAGCTTTAGATGAGAATAGGTGCTAGACACTTGATTTTTACATAGATAAAATTAGGTGAAATGAACCCTTTTCTGTCATTCTCCCCAACCAGATTTCAAATGTTAGCAATTTCTGTGAATCCTGTGTTACTTTCACCAGTATGGTAGGTAGCAGTATGGGTTTAGGAATTACAGTCTTTAAGAAACTGCTGGAATAGACTCAGGGAATGGTTTAGTGGCTGATAAGGACAAGGAGAGAACAACATGTTCTTCTGGAGACCTGGAATCTCTACGTCAGTGGTGGTGTTAACACGCTAACACGCTAACAACATGCCTCTGAAAGTCTAAATCAAGTAGACACATTTCACAACTATCTCATAACACATATCTGAGCACATTTTTCTGAGGTAGATTGGACAACATAAGCTTATAAGAAATAATGCAAATACTCTTCCTGAAAGTAGTGGCAGTAGTAATGTGAACAAATGCTCACTAAAATAAGTAATCTGTAGTGTGATACATGAAGGTTGCCACCTATCAATCAGAGCTTTTGAAAAAGGCAAGGTTGATCAGTTTCCATGGTTATTTTAAGGTCTGTAAATGACTTCTCTAGAGAAATTAAATTAAGCATAGAATTTTTTTTAAATACAGCAAGAAACGTGCTTCAGAAAAGAATTATGCTATATGCAACTTCATTCAACACTGATATTCTTATACACACATAACAGGTATATAAGTTATTTCATTGACATCCTGCTTCCTAGCATTTAGAATTAATATTTTATTAGTAATCACCCAAATAAAATGTACCAGGACTCCCAGTGAACTTTTGCTACACTTGAATGCACCAATTACATACTAAAATTCCTTACTGTTATTTCTGTCTATTCATTAACACTGCCACCAGCACAACCCTGCCCACCCCACTGTACACAAGAGAACCGACCATATTGCTACCAAAAGAGCTGCTTCGGGATAGAAGCAAAAAGAGAAAAAAAAACTGTTACCCCTCAAAAACGCCAAAAAATTACTGTCTTTCACATGCCTGCAGATATTTTCTATTTTTATGTTCTTCTCTCATTAAGGATGTTGTTCTTTATTATTAATTAAATGGAAAATATCCACAGCCAGTGATTGAATTACCCCAAAGTACCTGCTTAAAAAGATCGATATTGATCAAACCAAAGGGTAGAAAGTGCCACTAGTCTTCTTAATGTAAGTGATTTGGCTCAAGAAAGGTTTTGATCAAATTAAGTGGAGGATTTAATTAACCTGTGATTAAATTAAGTGGAGGGCAAGCTGTATAGGCATAAATCCCATACACATTGAGATGAAACTAATAGCAATGCACATATTTGCGGAGGCTGCCAGGGGAAAGCATGCAATAAATTCAGCAAAGAAAAAAAAGGTCACAGAAAGAAAGGAAAAATAAAGCATGAAGGGATTAGAATACAGAAAGAAGATTAAGACAGCCAGAGATAATGATTACTATTGGAAGAACATCAGCCAAGCCTGGAAAATTAAAGACTGTGGATATACTAAAGCATGATAAAAATTCTTCCAGATTAAAAACCTAACTCGGTGATCCATATTGAAATAGAATTCCAGAAGCTACTAAACAGGCTCTTGTACAAGGTCAAATTATATCAGTAGTTTGTGCCTCACGGGCAGCATGTGATAAGAGCAGTGATAGGGACAAGTCAATTCACAACACAGGCAAACAAACCAGATGCCATTCCTCCATGCAGTAGACTAGTGCTCTTTGAGAACTGGGATGTTTATGGCTCTACACTCACTGAAGAGCCACTTGTAACAATTCAAACAGTCAGATATCCTTCCTTACATGACCCACTGTCTAGTAAGAGACCACTACCTTATTTCTGTCTCAGGGCGCTGAGAAGTGTTACCATAATCTTCCTGAAGAAGCCTGTACATTTTTCACCCATTACAAAGATCCTATTACAGCAAGGCTGAAACAATAGAAGTCAGAGCTCTTTGTGACTCCACACTACCCAATTCTGGAACAAAATTATCTGTCTTCAAAAAACTGGCTTCAATATTAGGACTCCATTAAAAAAAAAAAAAAAGAGAGAAATTTTGAGCTGGATGCCAAGACAGGAAGAAATCCCAACAGTTTATTTTCTTTATCTCATAATGATTTGCCTTTTCTCCTGAAGTTTTAGAGAACTAATTGTTGACATTGTGCAGATTCAAAAAAAAAAAAAAAGTCTACGTATGTCTTTCGCCCTTATTAGACCACAATAATACATTAATCCTGAGCTTCCTCAGATGATATTTTGAAATGTTGCTAGTTTCCCCTGTGTTCAATCTGGGGCACTTACGCACACTTTGTTTAAACATTTTTGGTATATTTGATAGATTAAAAAAAGGTGGAAAAATAATTGGTTACAAATTATTCAAGAACAATAAATATGAACAATAAGATATAGAACTTAATGGCATTATAGAATGTTTATATTTCTGCCAACTACTTGCCAGCTGAAAAAGATTACATCAAAGCATCATTCTGAATGTAGCAGTTCCCTTCTACCAAGGCCGTGGTAGTTTTTTCAGACAAAATTCTTGACTAGTTATCTTTTCTTGCTAGACAAATATTGACTTTCCAGAAGTGCAAGACAATCACCTAGAAGATACAAGCCCCATATTATTTCAGGGCTCAGTGATTATCCATGAGAAACCTCTGTGTCTTCTTGAAACCCATCTGTTCAAAGACCACAGGCAATTACCTTGGTCTACAATTTTATGCAGCAACTCTACTTCCACATCTATTGGCAATTTTCCACAGTTTTGAAGCCTTGTAAAAATATAGCAGACAGTAATTTTTGAGAAACAGAAAAATAAAGCTCATAAAGCTGAAAATCCAGCATCATTGCCAAACCTGAAAACCTGACATATTTTTCCATGTTCCAGTAATACATTAGTATGGATTTTTGGTTACATTGTGTCCACAGAGATGATTTCTTGTTTAAGTCAGTAGCCAGTAGCAGTAGTCAGTAACACGCAGCCTTTTTCTTCTTCTTCCTTTTTCAGCCAAAGAGATTTACTTCTACACAAAATAGCCTCTGTTTTGCAATCAATAGCAGCACTGAACAATTGGATTGGAAATCATAGTGTATAATCAACTCCAAGACTCAAACGGAAGAATGTCTATTGTTCTTTTCTGAGCAGAAAAATCGAGATCCCTGTTATCTCTTAGATATCAACAATTATGCAATGAATATATAATTTTCCTTTAACAGGCATGGAATTATACATCTGGCTGCTGTCAGCTGTTTTATGTTACTGGAACAATGAATTAACCTTGCCCCATGCTGGCAACTCTGCAAAATTAAATATTCTATCAAGTGCATGCCTTTCCTAACTCAGATGATTGCAAAAACTTTGCATCATTAAACTTTTTAAAGCAGTTAAATTTTCTTTTACATATGGAGTAATTTTGTTTTTTTAATATAGTGACTCTTCATTTCTGTACATCTAATAGTAACAATAACTTAACACAAGGTGTAATAATATTTTTCACTTCTTCTCATGTGGGTTGCAGCACTTGTTGTAGCATCTTCAGTCCCCTTTGACAGTTCTTTTGGTTTCTTCTCTATAATTCATTATATCCCAACTAAAATTGGCAGGTATCCTGCCAACAATCAGGAGCATTGGAAGTCCCCGAAAAGACCTCTGGTTTTCCACTGCATCACACATAATCATGGTTTCCATGACCTTCATGTCATTTTACCACAGGCCCTGAAACAAGGAGGAAAACTAGATAACAAACCTAAATGGCTAAAACTAAAACCATTATTTATCTGAGTTCTCATGACAGCCATAGATTAAGGAAAAATGACTCCATGCAATTTCTCTGTTTAGCTTTTCAGACAGATTTTGTGCAGAGCCTTGAATCTTAACTCCTTGTTCCTCAGAAAAGACTCACTTTTCTGTCTGGTTTCCAGCTAAAGGGCATGTAGAAACATTCTTGCAATTGCTTTGAGTTTATTCTCACTGAAAAAACATCAGGTGTTAATAGCTACACTAGGTCAATAAAGAGTTCATTTGGCTTCTTCAGTGGAGAGCAGTGTTTTGAAAATTCCTTATGCTTTTATTAACTCCTGTGTATTACACTATTATCTCTGCCTGTGGAGAATAATCAGCTCCTTATCCGGCTACTTAGTGTTATACACACTTGACACTGTTACACTTCAGTGCAAGTGATTTGATGTTTATTCCGTAAGCAATTTGAACTTACCTAGCAGGTTTGTTTTTTGTTTTTCCCAAGTATTTATAAGCAACTGTGTGTACTTGCAAGTTAGCTGTACCTGTGGCATTCTAACTCTGCATACATAGCACCTGTTTTACAGGAGATAGAAGGATTTTTTTTTTTTTCTTTCTACATCTTTTCAAGGAAGGGACTAGAAGCATCAAAACAAAGGCAAATTCTGAGATATAGTCATTCACTTAGCATGTTCCTAACTCACAGTTCATTTTGAGAATAATCTTTAATATAACACCCCTACAGAACTTAGGGAAAAGAGTGCAAAGCCAATATTGAGTTAAAGTCTATGAATTCTTCTTCCCTCATCCCTTGCTTAGATATAGTTAAATATTCATACTATTAGATATTATATAAAATATATATAGATGTAGTTAAATAAAAGTTAAACATTCTTTCTTTATTAATAATTAATAAAGAATTTAAGCACATTTTTATTTTAAATTGAAAGTGATGGTCTTAAGCCAAAGATTTCTCCTGGATTACGACCTTCTGCTGCTGCCCTCAGAAATGCTGATTATCTTGTGTATCTGACCTTGCTCTGTTTTGGGCAGAAAATTTCTGGCCAAAGAAATCCTGCAATTTCTCTCTCCTTATCAGAAATGGCTTCCTTGCTCATCAGATGTCTGGACAATGGGAAGATTATTGGAGAACCACTCATCTGAGATTCAATACCAGGGTCCTGGATGCTTCTGCCAAGCAGAAGGAGCAGATGCATGCAAAAACCTATGGTCAAGGCAGAAGTCCAGTGTGTCTGGAGTTTTTGTTGCCTGCGATTCAGAATCTTCCACCAATCTTCCATAAGGGTTCTTCTCTCTTTTGGATTGTTAGATGTGGCTAGATTTCCATAAGAATAATATCTGACTCAAACAAGGTAATCTTTCTGACATTAAGGGGAAAGGTAGTTCAGTTTCCCAAACAATTACAGAAGTGTTTTCTATCACTTCATAATTGAACAATATTTCTTTGAAGTTCATACTCTAAAAACAAACAAGGTTCATTTTTCACATATTGAACCTTACCCCTAGTGCCTATCTTGAATTTTTAGATTTGTTTTATGTATTTCAAAAATATAGTGGAAGAAATGAAAATTCCAGGCCTACCAGTTATATCTTCACAAAACTGTGAAAAATTACACTTAAGGGCAGGTCATCAATAAGGGCTTCCAGAATAAAAATCCTTACTGCAGGTTCCATAACCAGTAAGTGTGTATGCTTTGACACCTCACTTTTGTCCAAAAAAATGCTGTTAAATGACTGTGAGTTGGACAGATGAAGGAAAAAATTGCTGCCATAACTTGTACTAAGAAGTAGTAATTTTCTTAACGTTAGAAATAAAATCAAACTATTTCAGTACAAATTAACATAGAGGATAGTAAAATATTTTACTAAAGATTCCTTCTGTCCATTCTGCTTCAATTCCTGGGCTATATATTTGCTTCCTTTTTCAGGCAGAAGTCAATAGAAACTGCATATAAAGAACCAGGACAGTACACTGGCCTCTATAGAGTTTGGATGCCCCAGGCAACCTGGAAATCATCCATCTTTGCTTGTTTTTAGTCTCTCACACAGCAGAGATACTAAATGTTACACAGCTTTTAATATGCCAGTTCACACACATCTCTAAAGAATATGGATATTATTGGCAATTGCCTAAGAAAATAAATGAAACTAAAATACACCCAAACTCATAAAAAAACATGACAGAAAACTTCAAATATTTGTTTTACTTTCTAAACCTGAGCCTCAAGCAGAATAGTGCTAGATGCCAGACAGCATGGGACAAAGAACAAAAATTCTTTGTTTTAGGATTAAGTTTCATAAAAAAGATTCCCTTTCACTTGCATCTCACTGAAGGACAAGGTGGACCCACAAGCAAGAGAAGGTCTCTTCTCATTATTACACCTCGCATGATGCAACCTCCTGTGACCTGATTTAGCAAGCTGAGTGATTCATTTAATGCCTCTTCACTTGGCCAAGTGCCACACAGAAATACTTTAGCTGGTTTTTGAAGGACATGGTTTGTGTACCAGACACTTTGTTAGAAAGAATGAGCACACTGGGTCATAGCCAAGGGTCAGTTAGGCCACTAGCCTCTTTCAGGTAGTGGTCAGCAGCATAAGCCCAGGAAACATCAGAGGCACATAAGTATTTCAGGTCCAGAATAAACCCTCATCCATCAGTGATCTTAGGGTCAGCTCTTTGAAGCCAGTGTGGCATCTTTGCCTTCCATGGTTCTCTGAAATCTTTCACCCCAGGAGTTTGTGCAGCTGTTTTTCAAGTTAGCATAAAGACGACAATCCAGGGATATTGTGATGTGCAGAGCACCGTGCTAATTATCCTGTCTTCACACAGAAATAAAAGTAAAATATCCTTTGACACCACGCATAGAGAGATCCAATGTAGGAGGCAGCGGGATATGAAATTCCTCAAATGACTGTTATATCCACTGTTCTAAAGTTCATGTTTATATATGTCATTACAAAAGACAAAAGGACAGAGAGGGCTGGAAATTCTGGTCCACAGGAGGAAAGCAAGTTCACATCTAAAATGGTGGGTTTGCCTGTTTTGTTTGTAGAGTCAGGACTGTGGCCACAAACACATTTCACCATTTCTACATTTAAAAGCTGGAGTACAGCAACATCAAATTAAAACCAAAGCAATGAAAAATAGTTTCATTTAAACCTAATTATATCATTAAATACATTTTTTTGTATTACACGAAAGGTTAATATCATAGCAACTTATTAAAAGAATTTCTGTGAGCCTCATCAGGAAAGTTAATAATTTAGATACCATATGAAGTACAAGAGAAATCCCTGTGATACATTTGTCTGTATAAAGTAGCAGTTTTCAAGGTTATTATTTTCATATGTCTTAATAGAGGTGAATACTGCTAACTGGAAAACTAAATATACTTTGAGATTTATGAATTCAGTAATTGCATTTCAGGTGCTAATTAAAAGCAAAGCAAAGAAGAATATTTCAGAAGAGGATAAAAAAAGTGTCTTCTGAATACACATGTATGCATAATATATAGTACACAAATAATACCACTAATTAGAGTTTCTCTGCCTATTGTCTGAGGAGATGTACAAGCAGACCTCCTGCAATGGAGCTTTCAGGACTAAAAATGCTGACATTCCCCTGTCTGTTGGGGCCACAGAACACCAATCAATTCACTAGGTAATGGAATATTCTAGACATGGCAAAGAAGAAATTAAAGAAGAAAAATTAAGAAGAAAAGAAGAAATTAAGAAGAAAAGCTAAAGTGGATTCCTGATTTTGACTCATGTAAAGCACAACAAAGTTAAAATGAAAAGGCTGCTACTTGTAAGATTTAGAAGGGTTTTGGAAGCCAGTTCTAGATTCCAGATTTGTGCAGAAAGAAAAAAGAAAAAAGAATGAAGACACTCACAAAGAGAGAAGGTAATATGTCTGGTTATAAGGGAAAACAGATGAACAGGAAATTCAAGGAGAACTGTAATAGGACCTAGGAATCTTAAATTGCATTCTCCAGACAGATGAGATCCATGTATTTTAATAATCTCTGAGTGGAAGGAGAACTATTAGGGTAGTAATTTGGATAAGTTTTCTCTGTTGGTAACCAGTGGTATCTACTTACCACCGTGCTGTATGTGCAAATTGTACCGAGTCTCCAATTTTCTGCCAAAGAGAGTGCAACATTGTCTCAAATGTTCACCAAAAGGATGAGGAAAAAGCCTGTAAGGATATTCCAAGGATCATATTAATATAGAATCTTATTTAAGGGAATCATACTAATTTATGTCTCTCACTATCATTCGCTACATCATGGCAACAAACCATTTGCCTTTTCATCTGCTTTCCCTTTTCTTTCCTTGTTGCTAGCTGTAATCACCTCCAGGCAAACGGAGGTGATTACAGCCTATAACTTTTCATCTTTAGTGGTATTTTGTGTCTATTTTAAATAAATGGTTTTGAACTAGGAGAAGTAATGGACGAAAAAGCAAAGTTGAATACAGAGAGAAAATAGCCACATAGTAGAGAAGAAAGCTAAATGGGAGGGTAAAGATAACTTTATTTGTTCAAAAAGCATTATGACTTGTTTTTCATTCCTTCTTAGCCACAGATTAAAAAAAAAAATGTTTTTAATTTTCTTTTCTCATTTCAGACTTTTAGTGGCTATATAAGCATAGGAAATATCTCCCTCTAAAGAAAACAAAAACAAATTTTAAAAAATCAAAAATAAACAACAACAAAAACCATGAATTCCCACTATCCTTTTTTTATTATCTTAATGAAAAAATAGCATATTATCCATTTTGTGGTTTTGAGTTCTTGCACAAGATGAAAAACTGCCTTTCATCAAAGCAACTCCACAAACAAGAATGTAAAGGTACAAACTATCAAGGAAAAGCACAACCCTCATAGAAAAAAAAATGTTGCAGTAGAAAATGTTGCTGGAAATTGATATTCTAAATTTTTTTGACCTTTGTCACTTCTTAAAATCACATACTAAATTCTCTTCCACTTTTAATACTGTGTAGTCACTCTGAAGACAGCAAGGCCAGCCAGGGAGAGGGAATATTATCTGACATAAAACTGAAGTCAATATTCCTCTATAGTATAGGTTTGGAAAGCTGGATCAGAGCTCACTTGCATGTGAAGATACAGATTTATATCAGCTTATTACACAGACTGAGGAGTGTGATTGTCGCCTTCTTTTGGTTATGGGGGTGGGACATGAAACGCAACCTGCTTGAAAGAAATAGCCAATCCAGTGAAACACCTATTGTAATCAGAACCTCATCAATCTACGATATACACCTGAAAACATGAGAAGAAGACCACAGAAAGAGTCCATTCAGCACAAAACAGGGCAATGCAATAGGGAACAAAAGTGAAGTTCAATTTGTTTTTCCCTTTGTACAGAAGGAAACTATGTTAAAGTACACAGGCATTTATTGCAAAAGACATCATTAACAAAAACTGGAATTTAGCTAGTGCTACTCATTCCAATCTGACTCAACTTAGACCTCTTAAAAACATAATTAAAATAAAGTTTTCTCTGTCAGAACATTACAGTGGTATTTTCATATTTCAGTGTTCAGAGCACAAATTCATTCCCTGCTGATAAGAATACACTTTGACATTTCTTAGGAGCATAGTTTTAATCTTAATGACTACAAAAATTACATTAAAAAAAAAACAACAATTTTTCCTACAAGTGGCAAAGATGCTTTAGTTAGAGGACTGTTAATCACAGTTAAGAGACATTGCAAATTCCTCATCACAATGCTGAGGCAATGAAAATATTTATTGGCAATGGTCAAATATTGTCCATTGTCTAACTGCTCTCTGCTATTTATTTTCTTGATTAACAAAAAAAATTTGCTTGGTAGAAATACCTGACCTGTTGTGAATGTTTCCCTGCTTTCTGGATTCAAAGTTTTTTGATTGAGATTTTTCTTTCTTTCTATTATATAATACAACATCTGCAGCAAGTTCTTTCAAAAAGACCTTTTAATTAAAAGCGTCCTAATGAAGATATGGGATAATTTTATTTCATTTTAGCAGAACATTCATACTTAGGCTGAATATTTTTCTCACTAGCATTTTCAACTGCAGATTCCCCCACCCAGCAAAGTCAGTCCCAGTTTCTCATGATATTCCTAGTTTCTGAAAACTGGGGGATTTTCAGAAGGATTTTTCTTTAGCAACTCTGTCTGAAACAGTAAACCGTATCTCGTTTCCCATCTCAACAACATTTTAAGGCTCTTTCTTTTTCAGTTGATTACAATAAGTACTGATGGATAGAGAAGAAAATTGCATCTCATGGCATTTTGCAAAAGGCAGGTACGCATCATGAATCTTGTACTCAGCCCAATGGAAACCAGTCCTTGGCAGGGATGTTCTGTGCTTTCCTGTCAGCTACAGCACAGACTTTGCCACACTAGAAGCTCCAGCCTCTGTTAACAGCCAGCATGTGGTGTATCAGGGCAGAGGTATGCAACACAAGTGTCCAGGAACATGGGATGGTCTATGGAGTCACCACCCAGGTACTTTCCCCTCTACCACTACTTCCTCCTTGGCTTTTTGAAGAATTCACTAAATAGCTCCGCTGTGTTTGGGGTCTTTTTTCTATGTTGCCATCATCTAGGGTTTTGTTCTGTCAAACTTTAGAGTCTGATCCTTGATGCACACTGAGGGACTATAAAAAAGCCAAATATCTCTTTTCTCAAGTAGCAGGACAGTCGGAACTTCCGACCCTTCTAATGGGGTTATCAGCCAAAGAAACATCAAGATTGCTTTATGGTGTCAGCTCATTCCCAATGTGATGATATGTTTAAAGAGAAACATGAGAACAATCAAGAAGAAAAATAAAAAGTAGAGCTGTGATCTTGCCAAGATACAGGTGCTTGATTTCAGACATATGGACAATAGGGCAAGAAGTGGAGAGAAAACCACTGAAAACTAAGGATGCAGCAAAAATCTGAAAGAGCTTTTCTAAAGCTGACTCATTTCATAATCCCTATTATATTTTTGTACACAGTTGTTGCTGTCAGTTTACTTCCCCAGGATTTTTGTGGATTCACAGTTAAAAAACACCCATCATTACAGGTGTCCCACAACTCAGTCTGAATAAAAAGGTCTGTGAAATACTATAAGTGAGGCATCATGTTTTTTTACGGTATAAATGACCTGTTTTAGACCAAACAAGGGATGAACACTAAGCTTCAATGAAATGCAGCAATTTTGTTTCCCCTCTGGCTGCTCATGCCATAGAGCATGATGACGGAGAAAATGACAAGTGAGTCACTAAAACAACATTATTGGAATTGACAGAGATTGAGACAGTCATATTTGACTCTAAAAGATGCAGTCTATGTTTATCTGACTGGGCTGGAGTTGACAAGTTTAAGTACCTGCAGGCTCACATCTGGTTATGTTCTAATCTAAATTCCAATGAGGTTATTGATTCTGCTTGTATAAGAACATGGGTAAAGCTGTGTGGGCTTTACAAAGTAAATTGTTGTCTGAACCATGTTAGAAGTGACTGCTTGTCCCACGGATAATGTTGTATGCAGTTGCTTATGGAATATGGCTATGCCCATTACAGATAATGCTGGCTCTCTGGAGATTAAATGTTCTACAGTACTAACTCCAGAGATTTATAAATCTTGACAATTTTATGGCCCACCTAAACAGTTGCCCTCTGTAAAAAAAGCAGCCTGTACTTAAAACAGTGTGTAATGGTAAGAGCTTCTTCACAGAGTTTTTATGGACCACTGGGTATCGGCTGACAATTCACTCTGAGACAAATATCAGAGCCACCAGGGAAGAGGTAAAAAAAACCACCGCAAGTGACAACCTTGCAATAACCTGTGTAGAGGTTTCTTCTGTCCCACTGCATAACAGCAGATGAACAGTGTAATTCCAAACAACATTGAAAAAGTAATCTTAAATATTTGTATGCTTCTCTGTAATCACTACTTTCCTCATGAGAGTGAAAGTCTTGTTAAAAATGGAACTGAGTAAGCTACTAACAAATGGTACTCTCAACAGGTAAAAGTGACTAAAAGAGTGTAAGACTGAGTAGAGCCAGTGCTGATGGGGGTCAACGTGTAGTCCCTTTTCTTGAGGAGAGTATTATGGCAGAAAGCTATATGACCAGGGGATGAAGGAGCAATGTACATTTCCACACTGTCCCATTTTTTAGCAGAGAAGTTTTGTGTCTGTGTAGTTGATTTGCATTTCAGAAAATCCTTCTTCCAGGGACTGATATTTGTACTAGCACACTTGCAACACACATAGAAACCCAGGGACCACATAAAATTAAAGGGCAAGGTCTGAACCAAGGTGATCATTAAGACCTACAGTCTGGATTGTTTTCTCTATTTGACCACATACAGCACAGAAAACAAAGATGAAAGACAAGGCAAATGCACCCAGGTTGGAGAGGTTAGGGCAAAACAACAAGTTTTAAGCTGAATGAATATACTGGAATTTACATAAGATTCCTTTAAGGCTTTTCTGAAAGAATTGTGTTGGCAAGTTCTGTGTAAAAGCCCATTATCAAGGAACTACTTTATTAAGTAGCTCCTTCACACATCTTTAAGAGTCTAGCTTGAAGTACAACCTGGCACAAATTGCTAAAAAGGCAGCTCAACAATCCACTCATATCCAAGATGCAGAGGTACAAGATAAAACCTGTAACCCTTAACCAAAGCTGGATTTAAACTTCAGATAAAAGAAAGCAGAAAGTTGACACGAAATAAATTCAGTATCAGAGAGCAGGTTTTCAGGTGTTCCTATGGCTTCATTTCCCTATGGACACTATTTGCAGAGAACAAAGGTTATAATAAGGCAAGGCAATTCCAGTAAATTACTGTGAAGCAAACAATACATTCAGTGGAGAAAGGACTTGGCACCAAGCGCAGTGCCAGCTGAGCAGGAAAACAGCTCCCAGAATGGTATAGTAAGTTAACTTTGACATTACTCTCTTGGAGTAGAAGTGCTGTAATGTATGTTATTATCCACCGATATTAATGAGTTCAAGAACATTTGAAAACTATGTATTGTACATGAGCATCATAGTTTCAACCTGGAATGCTTATGCTTCTGGGACCACCATAAATCCATTCTGTGATGAAAGGCAAGGGTTTTACAGAAGTCATTTCTGTGTAACATCTCATCGGGTGAAAGACAATGAATACCTCAAAGTTTTTTATGACACTCTTCATGTACTTGTTAGGATGCATAGAGTGCATCCTGAGGGCAAGACTGCTGACATCTCTTCCATCTCTACAGATGGTATGAGCTGTCTCTGGGAGCAAACAGCAGAATTTGAAATCAAATACTGCAAAGGAGGCCAATAAAAATGTTGATGCATGGAGATGATTCAAGGTTGTTGTTTGTTTGTTTTTAATTAATTGATACTACCTATGTTTTGCTCTGATCTTTTGAAATTCCAAGCCTCTTAAAAAAAGTCAGTGAACCAATCTACAAGTGTCAGCTCAGACACGGCAACTTCTTTGCACTTCAGCTATTTCCCACAGGCCATGCTCTTCTAGCAACACAGCATTTTTAATGAAACACAGCCACATGCCACAGGAAGCATGCAGTTTTCTCAAAACTGACAGGTTACTAAAGAAACTGTACCTCTAACTTAATAAGTCAAATAACCTGGAGTCTTAAGAACAACTTTAAGTTTTACTGAGGCTTTGTGGGAGTCTAGAGCCTATAGGACTGGGGATATTTCCTCTCTGCAAAGTAAAACCCTGGTATAATCCACCTCCCACTTCGCACTCCGATGACAGAAAAACAGGCAACTAAAAGCACATCCAGGTCCTGGACCATTCAGTGGAAACATTAGAGCATATTAGGTGCTGGAAGATTGTTGTTTGTATGGCTGAGAATTGCCATCATATTTTGAAAGAGCTTCCTTTCTGTTTTAAGGAGAGTTGGGGAAAGGATCACTTTCAAAACACATACATCTCCAAATAAAACAGTTTGTAATTTTCCTTGGAACTTTTTTTTAGAAAAAGAAAACATTTCCATTCAACTTGACAGAATTCTTCAGAAGACACAAGGTGATTGCCAGACTGACCCCTCCTTGAAAATTAAGGACTTTATGGATCCCAAAAGTTTTACTTTTATCACTCATTTATCTTCTGAAAGGTTGCCTAGGGGCTGTCCAAGTAGCCTCTAAAAGTAAATCAGTTTTGTAATGCAAGACAAATGAGTTGTTTTCCTTAATACAGGGGTGAATTGGCACACGCCCTTACGCTCATCTGACGCGGTGCCCGTCCACCTCGTGACACTTCATCTGGCCCAGTTAGCTCAACCGACCGCACCCACGCCGAGAGCGGGCCACCCCAGAGAAACACAGGGGTCTCCAGGTTCGGCTAAGAGCTTTGCAGCTCTTCAGATCACAGACCTCTGGCAGAGGCGAAGGATCGAGGGAGAGGTTTTAATTGGTTCCAAGGGTTGGTTTTATTGAAGGAGCTGGGAAAGGCGTGAAATCAAGGGAGGGAGCCGATAAAAAGCAAAGAAAAAAGGAGTTGCATCAACTTAAATACAGGGGAGGTCCTGGGGGGTGGGTACAGTCCGCAAACCAACCACAACGCGAGGTGGGAGGAGCACAAGGCGTGCCCAGATGCAAAACTAACCAATAGAGGTAATGGTGGGAGTGAGACAACTTAAGTCTACAAATGAGGTTTTGACAAGAGAATGAATAGCACAGAATTCTCTAGAAAAAGGGGAGGAGTTAGGGAGGATTGACAAGGGGTATAGGAGGGGAATCAGGGGATTGACAAGGAACATTCTGGACGAACGGAAGGGGACTGAGATCGATTGGCAGGACTCATAGAGGAATAACAACTGGGGAGGAGGGTGCAGAAATGGGGCAAACCATAGTCATGGGGGGAAGGTAACGGAATAAACCAATTTCTCTTAGGAACATTTAACCAAACGGATCTAAAACTCAAAAACACACCACAACGCTCATCCTGCACACAGGTGACCATGCAGATGCAAAGTCCTCGCCTCTCACGTAGGAAACTGCGCTGACTCTCGCTGGGGTTTGGCAGCCCAAAGCTGCTCTTCTCAGAAATGTGCAAGCATCATGCACACATCTATGGAAGGACCAGAGACAAGCTTTCTTTCCTGTCTAAGAGGTAAAAAAAAAAAAAAAACAAAGCCTCATCATAGATTCTTCCTTACTTGGAGGAGACTATATTTTAGTTTAACTTTTGTTCCAGGCAGTATTTTAGGGGCATAGCTTTGCCAGTAGACAATGGAAGGAAACTGAGAAAATCAACAAAGAGCATGGCACGCAAATAGCTTAGTCATTCAAGGCAAATTCCACAGGGGTATGAGTTTAACACACAATTAAAAATTAACCATCGATGAATTAAGGCTACCACATTTCTTGGATGACAACCATGCTTTAGGGTTTAACGGGCACTTGTTTCTCTTTTCTAATCAGCTTTCTTATGGTTTCATGAAGAAAACCAGTAATGAAACTTGCAAACAAATGGCTTTTCTAGATACATTTAAAAGACTCAATAGGATGCAATGGGCATGAAGCATTCACTAAAATCATAGAGATGCAAAAGTGCACAGCAATGAGTAGCTCAAAGCACCATGGAAAACCACAACCAAAGTAAACTGAGGACAGACTTCTTAAGCTATTCCCTACTTGCCAGCCAAGAAAAATTAGCATCTCCAAGTGACAAAACAGCTGAAGAGCTCGAAGAGCTCTTCAGAATGGCCTATTATCACCTCAGCAACTCTCAGGCACACATAATTGATAGACAAAAGGGAAGAAAAAGCTCTTGATGCCCAGGGCAAAAACAATAAAAAAAAAAAATTTACAAGTTGTGGCATGTAAAATCTGCAGGCACTTTGACTATAATGATTAGGCCAGGAAAATACAATGTGACAGAAACAGAAAACAATCTGGAACATCAACCTAAGGAAGAAGAGGAGCTCTTTATCAAGACCTGTAAGCCAGGTGGCTCAAGGTATTCCCCTGAGGTGATGCAGAAAGTCTTTGAGATGACAACTGTATGAAAAAAAACACAATAAAATGCAGCTGTTTGGGGCAGCCCCTGTTTTGAGCAGGTTAAGAAAAAGTTTTCTGCAGAGTGAAGAGCCAAATGTATTTCAGCAATGGAGATAATGCCCGAAGACTTGACAGGAACTTCCCAAGGGACACCAAGTATGCAAAGAAATAGCATCGATTTGCCGGTCTTCTAAGTAGCAGTGGACTTCCTCCACAAGCACTTTGGAAACCTTTCGTTCTTGAAAGCAGCACAGACACTAACAAGTGGTTCAGTTGTGAGATACTCCATGAAGAATCATAATGCAGTGTGCTACTTTTTAAATTCATCTCTTCCAGCTATTCTAGCTGGAATAACCCACACACCAAAACAACCACATTAACTTTTGAATTTATGTAAGATGTTTTTGAAAGAAGGTGGCATGTCCTTGGCCCACACAGCAAAATAAAGGATGATGACAAACATCCAGTAGATGAGTTCGATGAAGCGTTTATACTTTGCAAGTCTTTGCCTACCAGAATCCTAGGTTAACATACTTGAACTAAGATGACCAAATAGGACACAAATCCAACTCATGCCCTGCTTAAATTTTCAGCCTGCTGAATGGATATGAACCATCACTAATCATATCCTATGATAATGTGCTGAACTGAGAAACAGAATGGCACATGAGCTAACATTCCCAATGTTTAGCACTTCCTGTTCCTGATAGCTTTTTCGAGACATGGTGTAGGCAGCTGTTGATAATAATCACACTCTAAGTTATGATTAAATCTACCACTAACATGAACCAGAAACTCAAATTAAACAGTTTTGTGAGTCTTGAAACTATGCTCAGTTCCAAGTAGGGAGATACTTGGGTAGATGGCATACATCAGGTACCTTATCCTTCAGCCATTCAGTTCATTTCTCCACAGTGCAATCCAAGAAAGGTAATATATTTCATGGGCTCATCTAGCTGATTGAAAGATTTTTTGGAAGATGCAAGGCAGATGTGCCCCTAACCACATTAGAGAAAACAAGCAAGGAAGAATGCTTGGTTACGCTTGACAGCTTCACCATAGTTTAAAATTTTTTACTAGATTTGAGAAACAGAAAAAAGTCGGAATGCCTTCAAAATACATTTTCAGACATAGCATACACAGAATATGCAAACAAACAAACAAACAAAATCCACTTATTGGAAAGACAGCAGACTAGGACAAGATGTTCAATTCAATATTACAGGTGAACAAAACCCAGAGTTACTGTCCCCAGTCTCCTTCCTCTATTTCCCATTTGTTTCATCTATGGTCAGAATGTTTCATTTGCAACCCTGAACTATTTAGGCTTAAACTACCCCTGTGGAATAATTTGTGCACTCACTATGATCATGCTGTCTTCCCAGCTGGATTGCATTTCATATGAGGTGCTGAATGTGGCTCTCCTATGATGCATTCCATCTGAAGGAACTTCAAAATTGATGTAGACTGGTTGAATGTAGAAAAAAAAAATAGTAGAAAAGAGTATGCCAAGACCTCTCTTAAGTACCTTAACAAAATGATGATAGTCATTTGCAGTCATCCCTGACTTTAAAGAATGGGCTTATGATTATCCCTAAAAGAAAAATTAACCAGCAAACGAATGAACTTCATATATACTGGCAAATATAACCAAATACTTTGAAATAGGCCAATAATTAATTGGTAAGATGAATGCTGAAAACAGTTCTCAGGAGTTTGGGAATTATGTCTTAAAACTAAATTTAGTACTCAAAACAATATACCGTCTCTGTCAATGTGCCAACTGCCCACACAGATGATTTGGCCAACACAGGAGGACTATGTGTACCTGTGGCCACCCTCAGGACAAAGCCAAAATCTTGACAAAGAAAAACCTAAGTAGGGCAGACTAACCTACAAGTTGAGCAAGCTAACAGAATTTTCACAGTACAGAACAAAAACCAAAAATAACAGAAATTTTTATGGTTGACATTTTTTGGGAAGAAGTGGGTGATTAATTCATGGTACAAAAAAAAATTTAAAATGACTACAACACTTTATTGAATGGCTATTTACAGTTCTTACTCTGCTTATTGCTCCCATGTATTTAGCAACCAGTTTAAAAAATAGCTTAGGACCAAAATAGAGCTATATCCTACTTTGCTATGTTTTCACTTGTTTAATACACCAATATATCCTTCTAATCCATTGCTTGGTCTAAATTTCCTTACAATTTAAAAAAATCACTGACTCTTGGGGTATGGAAATAATAATGGAATGCTCTGAGGCAAACAGGGATTAATTGTAATTGTCAATTTTTCTGAACACACTTAAAGTAGCAGCCACATGCTCCCTTATTCCATGAATCCAGGAGATTGTTTGAGCAGGCAGTGTTATATTACTCTGGGGTGGGAATGAAATCATGTGGGAGCAGCAAGCGCAGCTCATAGAGAAAAATTACCATTTTATATTTATTACTTTGACTGGTTTAAGTGCCACAGGAATAGACTCTCTAATGCATTTGAGTGCAATTCCCCAACAATTTTACTCTGTTGCTTTGTAAACTATTTTTAGGGAAAGTCTCAGAAGACTTTTAAAGGCACAAGCCATCTGAATTTAAAAGGTTATTTTGGTGGTTTATCAAAAGGATATAAATAATGTGTTACATCTTTCCAAATTAGATTGATTCTTCCAATTCAGGTAGGAGAACAGAACTTCAGGAGAAAAATTCCTGTTTTAAACTTGCACATCATTTTTGTTCCATAAGCTCAAATATGCTTCTTCAGCAGGCTTATCATCAATTTGGATTTCCATTGGTAA
This sequence comes from Phainopepla nitens, assembly GCA_013400175.1. Classification (NCBI taxonomy): domain Eukaryota; kingdom Metazoa; phylum Chordata; class Aves; order Passeriformes; family Bombycillidae; genus Phainopepla; species Phainopepla nitens. The sequence goes on along the minus strand of VXBQ01000450.1, from coordinate 336,103 downwards.
CTCTACAGTGTGGATTCTTCATGCTTTTAAACAGGATATTATTATAGGGAAAATACAGGTTTGAACATACATAACTGCATAATTATACTGTTCACAAGCTAATAGTAAAAGAGCAAAAGGACAGTCTATTTTAGAGGAGGAAAGTTAAGGAAAAATCAGACTGGTAAAAGTTCATGTCTCTAAAAGGATAATTAATCAAAACTACATTTTTTTCATTAAACAGTAAGGCAATTTCAGGTTCCCTACTTCAATACCTTGCACCTTCATACAGCCATAGACATTAGACACAACTATTTGTTGGCATCCTTTTCTCCAGCATCCTGAAAACCTGAAATCTGAATTTTGAACTCAAAGCATGCTCTGACTTTGACATCTCCGAACAAGGCCTCCTTTTCTAGCTGCCATTTCAGTGGAGAACAGCAAGCACCTTCCAACCCATCCAGCTTGCTGCCAAAACCACTGCTATGCTGTAATTTATGAAATATTTTTATTGCTTCTTAAAGGACACTACAGGCTCTCATAAAAACTCAAAATAGTTTCTGTGGGGAACTTGCACACTCTTCCCTGGAACTGCCCAGGGCATTCTGCCCTGTAGTGCTGCAGGAAGCACAGGTGTGGGAGGAGCCAATATTTTTGGCCATTGTACTATTACACTCACATCATTAGAGAAAGTGAGAAAGGCAATGACATCTAGCTGTTATCATACTGGAAAATTTTAACCCACCACAGTGACTCTAATCCAGAGCGTAATATTAGTTCACGCCATTTCATCACAAACTACCAGTTTCAAGCTCTGTTTCCTTTCTAAAAGCTGGATGCAACAAGCAGCCAGCTCACTGTGTTCATCAGATAAGGACAGCTATGCCAAATCATCAAGATCATTGAGCCTTGCAGCATCTGATGGCAACTGCATGATCACAGCCAGATTGCAGAGTCCTTAAGACTGCAATTGCCATCCATATGAAAAAACTTTTTGATGGCTCTTCCCCCTCCTACCCCTTGGATAAATTGTGAATTGATACAAGGATTAGAAAAAGGTAAGCAATTTCTCCTCCAGTCACATACATGTCACACACACACACATTTGAAAAATGGTGCTGGAACTGTTGTATAGCAGGTATCTGGGAGTGAATTGCATCACACTAAACAAATCAGTGTAGACCTAATGACTTTGGTGAATTACACTGTTTTAAGATAACTGTAGCTGTAACACACCAAATAATACAACACAATCAGCAAACATTCTATTATTTTTGTTATTGCAGTCAAAGCTACCCTTGTTTTGTGAGATATATGAACCCTTTTTTTTCAATATTTTGCATATAAAGATACATGTAAACTATCCTGGAATGGGATTAAACTCTGTGTTAAATGCTCTCCAAAGAACACTCCACAGATCACTCGACAATCTGCCTCAGTGTTTTATAGTTGGCCAAATCCTCCTCTCACTGCTTTTATTTACTGTCCAATTTTCTGTAATTGGATTACTCCTCAAGGAATGGAGAGGAGGTCTTCAGCTATCATGTCTAAAAAGTACAGTGTCTTCACCACTAGCATCTTCAAAGCTGCATGGTTTTAGCAACAGTAGGAAAGAAAAGGATCTTCTAGATCTTGTCCTTCATTCCAGTGAGAGTTACAGTTATACAGAAACAATTCCAACACTTGCAGCGTCATTGATTTTTTTTTTTCCTTTAAGTGATATGATACATAGCTGACCACAAGGGAGAGACATAGCAAATAGTTGAAAACAAATTCAAGAAACATCACTATTTCTCATGAACCAAACAAAAAGGTTAAGGAGTACCCATCAAAGCAGTAATGTCAACACACACATTCTCCCCAGTCCACTCCCCTTCCAAATGAACTCCAGAAAGCTGTAAAAACCTAAGTCAGAAACAGCTAAGATTAGTCAAAAAAGTAATTTCTTTCCATCTTACTTTCTTTCCCATCCTCGGACATACTCAGATATACACAAAGCCACATAATGATGAAATCAACAACTTGCAAATGGGAAAAACAAAGGATAATGCAGAGATCAGTCCAGAGAATAACAGCAGACCTTGCCTCTAGGAAACCTCTCTCCTTCCAGACTCAAAAAACTGCATGCAATGAATTACAGTCACTTGCCACTTAGGGATGAAAACAGAAGTCAAAAGAAATATCACAGCAATGACAGTAGATGCAGATAAATAATGAGTCCTACCACTGCACTGTCTGGGCTAGGAAGAGGGGAAGGACACTCATGTCAAATACCTGCATTGGAAAAAGACACTTCAGACATTTCTACAGCTGTTTTCTTCTCATCATTTCCCACTTAATATCTGTAACTATGGGAACACAAAAGACAACCAAAGATTTAGGGAAGCAGGGACTGAGAAGCAAGACATCAATAGTTTCTTACAGAGATGAAAAGACAGGCCAGTAAGATCAAATATAACCAAGAAAGAAATTGCATGAGGCAGTTCAGTAATGGTCAAATTCACATCTCTGGTACAGTATTTTAACCCATAAACCCATAAGTCCTAGGTTTTCAGTAGGGTAGAAACATTGCCACATTTGCTTCATCTACAAATAACAATGAAGAATTAGTTCTAAATAGACAGCCTATAGACTTTTTCACTTGCCAAAGAAATGCACAGTCTCAGTTCAGTGTCACTGGCTTTTATCTAAGGTTTGCTGCTAGTTACCTCATTAAGCACTGGCTTCTGAAATGTCTTATATCCACTGTGTTCTGTAGCAGAGCAGTTAAATTTGTCACACTTGAAAGAGAACCTTGGAAGTATTAACTTTGCTTTTTGGCCAATTTTTTTTTTTTAAATAATTTATTTATGCAGAATGAAAGAAGACAAGTCAGATAAAATTCAGAATTCCCTTTTAAACTGATTCTGAGAAAAAGTTTTTGGTATCAGATAAGAACAGAAAAGCTTGAGACACAAGATTAATTTACATATTTAGTTTCATCCAGCAAATACTTTTCACTGGTTGATATTATGTGACCATATTTCAAGAAGTGGCTTTTCCTTTCAGCTTCAAAGAAAGAGAAAAATAGAAGAATGAACTTTTCTTTTGCTTTAAATTCATACCTACTTCAAACAAAGCTTTTTTATGAAAGGCTGAGCTCACTTTTAGATTATAAAATCTTAATACTTAACACTTAATACTTCCTCCCTGAAACAATATGTAATCTGAACACTCTTCTTTAGTGGAGCACATACATTTTTCAAAATTAATAGGCTACAATGGATTTAAGCAGAGAGATTGAGAAATTTCACAGTTAAAAGAATGTTTCCTGGGAAAGTGGAAATAAAGTTGCAAAGAAGGTTTAGCCTCATCTTTCAGCCTTAAATTATGGAGGTCTTCTCTGATTCCAGATGAAGTCAATAGTCTGACAGGTAACATGCTTAACAAAGGAAAAAATAAAAATCAAGCAAAACCAAACCATGATGCTCTAAATTTTTGATTGATTGTTTAAGCTCATTACAGAGCTTGACCATTCTGGCCTCCAGTTACTAAATAATTTGGTTTGTCTTGTAGAGACATAAAGCTGGACCTACAGCAAAAGTGCTAACCAAATGGATAACATACTGGCAATGAGAGGATGCCAGGTCTGCTCTCATGAGGCTACAACACTACATTGCCAGTGACCATTTTCATCCCTGCAAGTAGTTCCAAAGCTTTGCTTGACTGCTTCATTTCCAGTCTAGTCTGTGCTGAAATGAAGATTTTCTCAGTACACATGGCTTTCAGCACTTGTTTTCTGTAGATTCAGCCTCTGATCACAGTCATCTCTCTTTGGTAACTGATAGTTCAAGCTTCAGGTGATAAATAAAGAATTTAGACAAGGTCATTTCTGTCTCCTCATCCTCCCCACCCGTTCAGCCTCTGATATGTAACTTACCTGAAGAACTGAATGGCAGCCTCTAACCTCAAGAAATAAAAGGATGGCCAGTAGACCCTGTTGTGCTTGATTCATGACCCATTTAACAAGTGCTCTGGTGAAACCTCAATTCATTTCTTTAGGCCTATTTCTTATTTCTTACAACACAATCTGTCTTATGGCTCAGTCAACCCCATGAGGCAAACCTTGTCAGTCCCATCTCCCAGCCCATGCAAGTACGAGGAGGAGGAGGAGGAGACGAGCTGCAGACACTATCAGTCAGCCCAAGGAACATATGAAACATCCCACTGCTCAGTCTCAGGCACCAGAAACATCCTGTACTCTCACAGTGACTCAGTCATCAGGTACCTGCAGTCAGACAGTAGCTCAGGAGGACAGGGAAGGACAGAACAGCCTTCACTGGCTCTCAGTGAAGAGAGGGAGGCAGACATGCCGCTGCCCAAGAGTCCCTGAGTCAGCACTGATGAAGAAACACCTCGAGTGCCTCACAGATCAATCAGCACGGCAACCTGCTTTAACAAGTGCCACTGAACACACAGACAGGCTTGTTTCGATGGGAGAATATTGTACCTGCACACACGGGTGAGCATTTTGTGAAACTGCCAGTGGATGATGCAGCCAGCACTACTAATGTGATCACAAAAACCTACAATGGAAAGAATTTTATATTTTAAAAAATGTAGTCCAAATCAATTACAAAATTAAAAATGTATGCCTCAGAATTCCAAAGGGATGCGCAATTTTACAGACAACAGCCCCCCAAAATGGATGAGATTGAATTTTCAAGAGGCTCTTATAAAAACAACAAAAAACAGCTATAGTAAAGGCTGGCCAATTTGTGGTGTTTGAGGGATTTACTTATATCCCTTTGCAAACAGCTTCTGATTTTTACTGGATATTTTGGGTTATTAACAGATTTATCCTTCTCAAGAAAAAACTACTTTTTTTGAGTAGGCCAGAAATCAAAACTCAAACCAAGGGATGTGGAGATCCCTGCCGAAAGTGAACAAGCAGAGTAGTGGGAAGAGTCTATCTCCACCTTTTAGCAGGAGCCAGAGCTTGCAGCCCAAGCCTTTCGACAGAAACCCTAATCGGGGGCAGCAGCCTGTGCCCCTGTGGTGTGACCTGCAGGGGGTGCGGGCCGCCACCGACAAAGCCCCAACACCTCTGCACCTGGGCTGGGAGGAGAAGCACAGGCTGGTGCGTGCCTTGCAAAGAACAGTGGGGGAGGAAATCACATCCACCACAGTGATCTGTCCCCCAGCCAGAACACCAGAACAGACAGAGCAGCCCTGCTTCTGTACATGGCTACCTGGGCAGTCCCAGTGCATGGACCATGCTGGTGACAATGGACTCCTCTTTGCAGGATGGGCTAAAGCTGAAATCCCAAGCGGTCAGGACATTAATCATTAATCATGCTGAGTTGGAAAGGACTCATCTGGATCATCAGGTCTGTGTGTATCATCAAGACACGTGGATAGACAACCTGGATAACATGATTATTCTGTTCATATATATATATATATATATGTATGTATATATATATATATGTGTGTGTATATATATATATGTGTGTGTATATATATATATGTGTGTGTATATATATATATGTATATATGCTTTTTTCACAGCAAATATTTTGCTTGTTAGATGACTTCACCAACAGAAAATCAGGGCCAGATAGTGGTATCGAGGCATTACTCACATGGCCAGTTTCTGACCCTCTTTGCTCAGCACCTGGCACTTTATTTGATGAACTAACATATTCAAATGAATTAAGGCTGTGGTTCACAGAACAGAACTTTCAGAGTACGAAAGAGGATGGAACAATTTAGAAAAAAAATGAACCACTATAAACATAGTAAGTTATTTTGAACTCCTCTAGTCTAAATGAAAGGCTAAACAGTGCAGTGTTTGGTAGCACACAGCAAAACTGATTCTTAATTGCTACATTTTCTTCAAAGCTTATATGTAACAAATGGATAAACATTAAGCTATTAATTCAAAGCCATTACAGAAAAGCAAGTTTCTTAATTTCTTTTTGTTTGTTTGTTTGTGTTTTGTTTAATTTTTCAATGTTCACAACCTTTGAAAGCCTTAAGCTGACAGAAGGAAAGGATAGACGATTTGGACAGGGGACAAAGAACAGAGGGTTCAAATTGTTGTAGAAGCTTTGAGGTAAGGATTCCCATTGCCTAATTTCATGATCTGCCCAAATGTATAGAAGCTATATAATTTTAAGGTTTGCAGTCTAGTAGGAACAAAGACCAAATAACTCTTTCAAAGGTGTGAATGGCCTCCTCTGAGGGGACCTGAGTGACAGTGAAGCAAATAAGGGATCTAGCCCTGTCCTTAGAAAACATTTTAATGGCAGCAGGACTAAAACACAGAGTGAAGAGTTAAGAATGCCTTCATTAGTTAAGTTCTAATTGCCCTGGGAGTACACATGATGCCGAACAAGGATGGGAGGAGTTGGTTTTATCAATGAGTCAAAACCAGCAGCTCAGTTTGACTTGCAGGAGGGAAACAAATGGTGCCTGCAATCTCCAGGTGACTTCTGCCTTCTGCAAGAAACCTCTCCCAATCTATCCTCAGAAGAGCAGTTCCCACTTGCTCAGCCTTTGGGATATTTGCACTGCTGAGCCCTGAATTACCATAAAGGGCTGGTAATAGATAGATAAAATTAGCTACTTCCCACGGAGGACTGAGGCTCAAATAAAAATGAAAATGAAAAACAAAGACAGTAAATCATGAGGCTTTTTTTCTATTTTTTGGGCTTTTTCTGTTATCTTTAAGGAGAAACTAGGAAATAAAGCAGCATGAGGGAAGAAAAGACATTTTCCATCATGAATTCTTGAATGCAGTACATATGATCTCATTGGTAATGGGTCAGTGCCTCCTGCGGTGCCTTGGGCAAGATGGCTGTGATATATAAAATGCTTCTAGCAGCTGTTGACATTGCAGAAAGCTTTTGTTTCTCTCTTTTCCTCTTTATTTTTTTCTTAACTACATCTATGTCTCAATCTTAAGCCTATAAAAATTAATAACTTCATAACAACCAGTTTATTGACCTAGTAATTGCATATTGAAGCATTTACCACACATACACAATCAACAATATCACACTTCTAATAGAGAGCTGAAAATTTAGGCACTAATAAGGACATTAATGACACGTCATCAGTAGTGCTGGTATCAGAGATAAGTGAAACCTTGGGGGCTTGTAGTCATCAGCTCACACCCAAAACACCTGAAATCAGAAAGGCTTCCTTACAGATGAGTGAGAAAATAGTAAGTGGTGTAATAACAGAGAGTTTCTATTTGCTTTCAATAGTTCATTCTTCCAAAGTGGACAGAAGAAAAAAAAATCGGATATTTTTCTATCAGTCTCCTAGAAAAAATGCTGTTTCATACACCAAATTTCCTCAGAGAGCTACAAAATCCTAAGAGGACTCAGCTGAGTATCCTAATGCTTCTAAACAGAAGATAATAAGCAGTCATCAGATAGTATTTGGGGTTTTTTGCTACATAGGGAGCATACAGAGGTTGGTGTAGAATGACATAGAGAAGAAAGCAGCAAAATTGTAAAGTACACCTTCATTACAGCATATATATACATTATCATGATTACTAATGGCAAAGAGCAAGTGAATTTTCCAGAGTGCTAGTGGCATTTCAGTTTTCATTGTAACACAGAAATTTCACAAATAGTAAGTAGATAGAGGGTGATTTTTCTGTTTCCTTCGCTTTCTCTATTTAAATAGTAACCCAGATAGGAATAGACTATTGATATCAGTAGAATATAGCACAGAAAAGAAGCCATAATATCTGCATATTTTATATTTCATCCTTTTCTGGACTCACTATGGGGCCCGTAAGTAAACAAGGAGAGATTAGATGACCAAAATCCATCATTATTTATTTTTATTGTCTATTACTTATTGCTGTTTACTCATAATTATTAAAAGTAACACAGGATAGCATTTAAAATTACCTATACCATGACTTTTGCTGCACTATTCTCTCTCCCTATATTATTATATATGGGTTATACTATACAGGAGTGAAGAATTTGAGGCTAGATATTTCCCAGGGTATTGAGCTCCAAGGAAAACCCTTGCTGTCAGAAATTTCAGCAAAAATATACTGCAGAAAACACACGCAGATTGCCTATTACTAAATATTTTTCTTCCTTTGAGGTACATTAATACTTTTTACTGCCTCTTTTTTTTTTTCTGTATGTATGTATATGGGATATTATTTCATCCTATGAATGAGACAAAGAAACAATTCCCTTGCCTTTCCTAAGTAGCACAGTAAAAGTCAGTGGCTGTCAGAATATTTGCTGCACAATACTTCTTTTCATTAAAAGTACCACTACAAACAGTGACTAAGAAGAGTAGTCAGACTGATCAAATATTTTCCCCACAGTGCTTTTAGTAAAATCTCAGTTTGTGGTTTTTTTTGTTTTGTTTTGTTTTTAATAAACAGCTTCTAATCAAAGAAGTAATAAACTTTCCACACAGAAAAAAAAAATTCTAACAACTAAGGCAGAAAAGTATGAGAGCCCATAAACTTAACAGGAGCCACTTCAAACAGATCCAAGCTCTCTGAAGAGTACTTGAGTACTTAGTACTCTGTGAAAGATCTTAAGGAACTATAGTCATGCCAGTTTTTCCAGAAAAGCAACAGAAAAATCTATAAGTCATGTGAACACCAGCCTTTCTGGTCCAGACCCACCTCACTCAAGCATTTGGCCGCAAGAAAAAAGAAACAACACATTTTTTTGGCTGCACTTCAAAGCTTAAACTAGGTGATCTAGTGACAACTCTAAGTCTTAAAATAGAATAGCCTATCTATATTATTTTTTGTCCCTTTCTAAGCTCCCTCCTTTTTATTCTGTTTCTCTCCCTCAGGCAACTTACTACATCTATCCATAATTAGACAAAAGGAATAACCAGAAGCTCTGCAAATGCACAGTGTGTACATATGTGTGTGCACCTACATCTCTCCTCCAACCAGAGCCAGAAAAAGGGATGTGCTAAGGGCACACTTCAAGTATCCTGACAAAAACAAGCATAGGATGAAATTTAGTATCTTTGGATGGGGGATAAGTTAAAAATAGGACTCATGTTACTATAGAAAATACAATTCCATGTGTTGTATCTTTTACAGTTATCTGGTTTTTTGTCTTTAATTCTTTCCCTTTCAAAATATCAAGGGGTCAAATAAAATTCAAAAGACACTTAAGCCACTGGAAAAAACCTCATTGCTCACTGAATGGTGTTTCCTTTCAGAGAAGCATTACTAGTGTGCCATCCTTGACCACTCAGCACTAAGGTGCAATAGATGATGACTATTCTAAAAGGTATGCCCTGCTCAAAAGCTGAATAAATAGGTAATGAAATGACTGATTCAAAAAAATCAGTAATCCAAATCATTAGTTCATTTCCATTCCAGACCCTGCACAAAAATCACATCTCAAAAATAAGGATAGTACCTTGATAATCCATAACAGGAAATAATCCCCTCAGGCATTGTTATTTTGTCTGCCCCCAGTTATACTTTCTAATCCAGCACAAGGGAAAGTGGTGAAATAAGGGTAAAGGAACAGCTGAAAATGCTAAACTTTTTGATCCAGGACAGGAAACCAAGGCCAGGTCTAGCTAGCACAAAGTCTAAAATGCAAAAATGAAAAGAACAACTATAACATTAATAATTAAAATTGAATTAAAAGCAGTGTAAATTAAGGCCAAGGGAGTATTTTTACTTTATAAATTTTTTATTGGTTTTGATCAGTTAGAACCACAGAAGGCTTTGAATACAGAAATAAGCATGTAAATGAAATAGTATGCACTAAGATGTCCTAACTGAGGACATTTTTTTTAATAAACCATAAAAGTTGTATAATTAATGTAATAATATATTAAAGACACAAATAAGTAATGAGAATTATGTTTAAATAACTGCTGTGTAGGCAAGGGTCCAAGAGTAGTAAAAACACAACCTTGAAACCAGATTCTCATTTTGTCAATGCCACAGCAATCACTGCAGAGTTATACTGCTATGAGGACCAGCACCATACAGCCTCAGCCTGGCTCTGAGTTGATATGGTATGAGAAAATTCAGATTGACCTGAATTGCCAGAATTTCTCAGACTCCTAAAGAGAACCTTTATTTCAGATGAAAAAGAGTGACAATCACCCACAGATTAGGAAAGAGCATTGGTTTTCCATTGCCTCCAAAGGTTCATGTCAAGTCACAAGCATAAGAATGAGGGAGGGACAGTGAAGAGCTGTATCTCACAAATCTCCCTCCTCAACTCCTTCTGGGATGCTCGTGTACCCTCTCCACTCCCACAGCAAGGTTTATCACAAGTTTTAGAAAGGCAGGGGAGAGGCAGAGCTGGGGAGCTCAGACAAGGTGTGCTCGAAGTGCTTGATTGCAAACCTCAGTATTTATCCAGCTCTTTAAAGATGAAAGGCAGCCTCTAATCATTACAATAAAATTTAATGTGTAGACTTCATAATAATAGATGGTGCCTGATGCACTTTTCAAATGTACATTATTAGTATTTTGAAACATTAGGCAAAATTGATTTTGTAAAGGTGTTGTTGCCCCTGTTGTAACTGTAACCTACCACATCCTCTCTGAGAACTCTGAGAGAGCAAAGGCACAGAGGATTCTTCACAAGTACTCTGAGCTTTGTGCAAGGAGAAAAAAAAAAGTCTGCCTGGAGCTGTGATCAAAGCAATTATGGATTAAAGATGAGGTCTGAAATCCAACTGCTAAAATACTTAAGCAGTGTGGCTGGCAATCTTTATATGGTGATGAGAGCTTGATGCTTCCTAAACTAACACAAATGTTTTAAGTATTCAGCAGTATGAAAGTCAAAATGCCAACTAGACTGCGAGAGAAGGAAGGAAGCAGTAGTACTGAAAAGAATTATTGTCTGACAGTGAACCCTGCCCACGTGAAATGTAATTTCACAGACACCAGGAATGTAGCTGCTCCTCTAAACAACTGGACACATACAGTGATCCTGAGAAAGTTATTCCCTGCTGACAAAAGCAGGGTCAGTCAGTGAGAAAACAATCCAAACTTCTTGTCTGGTTGGCCATACTCTTCCTACATAACAAACTTTCTCTTCAAAGTTTCTCACACATATCTAAGTGGATTCCTCTTGGAAACTTGTCATTATATGGATGAGTTTGTGTTCTTTTGTGCACTGATGCTCTAATTTGCCATCGTTCATGAAAAAATACACACAGATCTCACTTCCAGTGTCTAAAAAAAGTCCAAATCACATTAAGATGTGGTTCTCTTCAACATTATTATCCCTAATGCCATGGATAGTGGTTTCAAAATAAAAATATTGCTTACATGTAGGTTGATGGCTTCACTTCACAGACCAAAGGAGTTAGGCTACACCCCTTTTTAGTTTGATTCTCCGGTGATACATCAAGGATTGCAATTACAGTAGTGATATGTCACGAATGGAGTGTATGCTGTGGATCTGAGATAACCACATGCCCTTGACCTTGTGCCAGGAGGCATATTCATGTTCCCCGAAAACATATCCTTATTTCACAAGTAAAATTTGTCTCAAAAAAAACACCAGGCATTTGATATTCCTGGAACAGAAGGATTACATGGAGGCTTAAGGGTAACCTCCCCCCCTTCCAAACAAAAGCAAATGGAAAGAAAAATGAAACTGAATGTGCAGATTTATTCTGAACAGCAATGTAAGGAGCACAATTTTGACATGTACAAAGGCTGTGTTTATTATCCCCTGGAGAGAAGATGAGTGGAGAAGCTGACATTGGTTGCATAGTGACATTTCAGGATGGAAGAAGGCATATAGCCAATTAAGTCTAGCATTTGTAACCTGTAGTGCTTTTCCCTTCAAGTGGTTATCTAACACTCTTTAGAATATGTTCACAGCTGCAGCTTCTATTTCTGCCATTAGTAAACTTTTCTACTCTTGCTTTAAAGGAACATGCTCTGAACTTCCTTCCTGGCACATTTTTTTAATGATTTGCAGGATCTAGGCCCTCAAATGAAATGCATTTTTTGCTACTCACTATTTTCAGCTCTCTTCTAATTTTAAATATCCCCTTCCTATTTTAAAATTAATTCACTGTCAGTTCAATCAGTGCTTATTTATTCACTGCCCTTGGATTTCAATCTTGCATTGACCAGGCATATTTTTTCTAGTGTTACCCCAGATGAAAATGAAGAACAAATACAGTATTTGTCTCTCTTTTACTGTATCTACAACAACTTACCAGTTCTCTAGTCTTCTGGACAAGGTGTTTTCATAGAACTTCACTCTTAATAAATGCAGGTGTGTGTTATTCCCTTGATCACCGTACCATCAAAACATCCTTAGCCAAGAAGCACATTGTGAGGGTGTATGTTAGCTGAACTTTAGACACTCAGAACCTGAAAGAACACAAGATTCCAAACTATTTTTCCCTTGAAAACAGTGAAATTACAAACCATGATTTGGAAAGATTCACAGGCCCTACCTTGCAAGTCTACTTTAAATTATATGCAGTTACATCAGTGCTGAAGAATCAACAGTAAAGCAACATGGGACAAAAGAATTGTAATGAGCAGTAGAATCAGCTCACATTAGCCTCTTTCAGGACTTGTCTTTGGAAAGCACAGGCTGATAATTAAGAATGTTGATGTAACACAAGGATGAGGTATGGTGGCTATGGCTACTCAAGAAAAAAAGAGGTAGGGTTTTGTTGTTGTTTGGGGTTTTTTTAACCTAGCTATAAAAGATAATGAGATAAAGCCCTAGGTATTCATCCTCTGACAGTAAGAATCATTTATGTGAAGGACTAAGAAGATTAGAGCAGATAAATGCTTTTATAAGAGCATTGTGGAAGTGTGCAATAGACCTTACAATGTATGCTGATATTTTAAGATACTTTACAGAACATTTTAAGGATGTTCTTACAAATTGCAATGGCTCTTGTATATGAAACTGTGTCATCTGTAACAGCCTATTTCAGAAGATTATCTTCAAATTTGCTCCTACTTGCCATTGACAGTAAATTGCTACTATTAAACAGATTTCTATAAAAAAAAAAACCAGCCTATGATTTAGTCCTGGAGTAGGCTGTGATCTTTCATTTGGGAACTGTACAGACAACTGTATGGGGACTAATATAACAGATCCATATGCTTTTAGACTCTTTTGTGTAGAATACACTCTATCTACACCCTCAGGACACAAGCACTATTCTTGATAATATTTTTAGGAAGAATCCCCTAAATTTGTTTCAGAGCTACTGCACTTGAAAGGCAATGCACAAAACACAGTGAATGAGCAGTCTCCTCCCTTCTGCACTGGGCATATTGGTGCTTTCAGGGGTCTCATTTGCCCATTATTTCCTTCAGCATGTTAATTGTTTTCCTCAGCCCTTTCTTGTTCCAGCTACAGAGCAAGTAACCTGAAGCAGACCTTGTCCTTTCTGAATTTCGACTGCCCTGTCCTGAGCCATTCTCTGAGTTAAATTCCCAAGGGAACCAATCAGTCTGCCACTTGTCTGAAAATCAGGATGGAAAGCAAGTATTTCCTGAACTTTAGCAATAACTAAAGATACAACTGGTATCACAAAGGCAAAGTCACTTTGTGTTACTGACCATTAATTGCTCATCACTGTTTGCTCCCTTGCATCAACACCTTTTAGAATTACAGTTCAAGTTGAAGACTAAAAATAACAGAGAATACACAATTAAATTGACAAAACAGAACACATCTTGATACTCTCAAACATCCCAGCAGGTCCCATATATTTTTTGTGAAAACAAGTTCACATTGGAATTAAATATTAGCACTTTAACTACAGGGAGTTCCTGTCTCTCTGTCTCTCTTACCAGAGATGCTAAAGACAGATCATTTCTTTGACCAATATGACTGATTAGACATATAGCAGGGTAAAGAACAAGGAGGTTTATGAGACCCACCTCTAGGCTGAATCATACTGACAAGTATGTCTTTAACTTCACCTGTACCTAAAACTCACTAGTACAGTTTTGGAGTTTGTAATGGCTTTATGGCCATCTATCCTCCCACTAGCTCTGTTGCTTTTTTACCATCCAGATTTTTCCTCTGTGGAACACTTTAAAAACCTAAACACATACTTAACCTAACAACAGTACTGCAACCCTCCATCTCCATTTGTTTGTATTTTCTTTCTTAGAAGGCCATTTCTATAACAAGAGAGGTGTGTGCTTACCTAGTGGATCCAGACCAGACCGTGGCTTTTCACATTCAAGCATCTATCTAAAAGTCAGACATTTTTTGTATTAAAATCAACACCAAAAACCTACTCTAAAAGAAATGAAATGTAGCAAAAGACAGGTATTTCCTTTCCTATTAAAAGCAGTGTGAGTAAAGAGGAACAGTTTTTGGTGAATCAGTGGTAGAATACATAAGCTGTTGAATGTTCATTCTTCATTGTTGCTGAAGTACATGGGTAGATGGGGAAAGAAGATGATGGAGCAATTATGTCACTGACATGAAGATGATCTTGTCTCAGTTCTACTTTCTCTGATTTCTTGCAAAAGAATGTTTTAGCTGCAGTTTGTCTGTTCTCCTGAAGGTTTGCACAGCAAAACACTTCTTGTAAGGCCTACAGAAAAGTCTGCTGAGAGAAAAGGGATTCACTAACCTTGATGCTACAGCAAACTTGTTCTATTTTCTGCTTCTCTTCTTCCACCCACCTCTAGGAAGTTAGAACAGAAAAGGATTGCTCATAGGAAAAGATATGCCAGATAACAAAAGCAAATAGTAGCCCAAAACTGTAAAAATGAACAGTGAGTTGGGCCAAAATAATAAGAAAATTACCTCTTTCTTAAAAATATCTTCAAATATACAATGATTTTTTAAATTTAATTGACACTCAGCTCCTTTCTTTAGGGCATTAGACCACTACTTATTTAAAAAAAATAAAAGGTTTCCTTTAGCCACAGAATGACAAGTCAAGGCAGAAGAGATGAGTTTTATCTAGGTCCTCTGGTCCAATTTCCCTGCTCAGGCAGGGTCTTCTAAAGCCAGGTGCCCAGGACTGTATTCAGATAGTATATATGCATGTATCTGTATACACACTATATAAACTATATGATGTATAGAAAAACATGGGTAATTTGTGTGCTATCCATACATTGAGATAATCGACACAGAGATTTTATATAGACAAATACCACTTACACATTATATACCTATACACAATATAGACATCTATATATAATAAGAATAAAATTTTATCTGTGAACATAGAGAGAGTTATCATATATAGAGAGATATACAATAAAGCACAGGAAACAGGAGAACTAAAGAATCTCAGAGGGCTGCATGAACTCACCCTGTAGACACTGAAGGAGGACTCTGGCCTCTTTGTTAAAAACCCTAAAATATATTTCCAACCCTCAGGCCACAGGCTTTATTTAACCAAATAATTCTACATATAGAATTTATCATATGGCACCTACAATTGCAAAATACTCAGCCATAATGAAGGGTTTATTTTTTTCTCTCTCATACAACCAAAATTCTATAAGCTGTGCACATACAGGTGATATAATAATCCTGACGTTTTTGTAAGTTTGAAGATATCCCCAAAGCCAGAAGTGGGACATCACTCCAGTGTTTTGTTAACATAACAAAACATGAAGGTTGTGCCTCATGGTTAATTAAGTTTAATGTTAATCCATAGGAAGACACAACTTATAAATATATGAGAGAGCTAGTATCAGTTTCAAAGATGATAAAACATAACTGCTTACACAAGTTTGCGCATGCAGTAACTTTTTTGTTTTGACACTAAGAGCTTAAGATATTTTTCTTACACTGGTGGTTCCTTTGGGGATTTGCCTCAAATTGACCTCCTCAAAGCTGATTCTCTTCAGCTCAGTTCAAGGCTATCACTCCCTGTGCCTTCACTCCTCACATGAAGGGAATTATTTATCTATTTATTTATATAATCTTGCCTGCTTCTGCATGAATCCAATCCCTTCTTAAGGACCTGCACACTGCTCAACTGCTCTCCTTAGTAGCTTCGGATTGCTGACTCTCCACTGCATCCCAAAGCTTATCATTCCTGTGTTGCCCAGACTCCTTCATTTCTCCTTTCCACTCTGATTTTCTTGCATTAAGCTGAAGTTTCCTATGGTGTTTTTACAAGCAGTTCATTTGAAAGACAAAAATTACAGCAGACCTTCTCTTAAAAAATGGAAGGAATAAATACAACAGGGATGAAATATTAATGTCTCCTCTTTTTAATTTTCTTTGCTTTTGGTTTCTCATCTGGTTTAAAGCCTCGTCCTCTTGCAGTGGAAGTCTGGCTCTTCTGTTAAGAGTGCTTTATCCATCCTTCCACACAAGACTTCAAAATACGTCCATGATCCATTCTTACAGCTAATCTACTGACCCTGCAACCACCATGCAAACAGGTCAAGGAGCTGAGAGGATAGAGCTCCCATGAAAATACAATGACATTACAAGTTGCTCCCAGGAGGCAGAAGTAAGGTGGCAGACTGAGTAAAGTGACAGCTTTTGCACTCCTTATATACAAAAAACCAAATACTCCTCCTCTCTCTTCAAAATTTTCATTTGCCCTTTCCAGATACTAGTGGAAAGATGAGGGAAGAACTCTGTAAATAGATCACTGAAGATTTCTTTTACAAACTCCTCAAGAGAATGAGATCATGTAGACCTCTGGATGTCTGACCTACAACTATGTCAGTTGAAAATCAGATTTCTTTGCCCTGGGCAAATTAACACTACTAAAACTTGAGATATCTCTGCCTCTCTTCCCTAAGTATCAGCAAGGGACTTTTGACAGTAAAACTAAATATTGATAGTATAGTGTGAATTGATACAAATCTAACTGTAAGCACAAGTACTTTTTTCACTAGTATCTAGATGTAATAACACTAATACTGGCATCAGTTGTGATTTTCTTGTTGTCAGTTGTTGGTATAAGGCAAATAAATATATTGCTTTTAACCAGGTTGCATTGCTTTTGACCAGGAGTTGTTTTGCAAACTGGATCAGACAGCAAGCATTAAAGTGCTAAAATTAGTTTGTGCTGCAGTAGTAGCAAATTAAAAATGGCACCCTGTTACACCAAGCAGTGTATAGTTCTGCCAATTGATTTACGAGGTCAGGCGGAAAAGAATTTATCACCTGGCATTATCTCTGCCCAGATTTAAAGGCTGTTCTGTCATCAATGCACAAAAAAAAAATTATAGAAGTTGAGAAAGGTCTTTTCAAAAGACAGGGACTGTTTACAAAGGAATGCTTCTCTCTAAGATCCTGTAATAAAATAATAGCCTTGGCCTAAATCTTGCAGCACAGTGAGAAATCTATATGGTGGTGGCTTTTGGCTCCAGGCACATATTTTTAAATTCGTGGTCAAACGACTAAAGGACTGTCACACCATCTCCAGCCGTGAAAAACATATTAAGGTCTGGACTGTCTGGCATTTTAGCTGCCCCTTTGTGTCTACAGTTAGCACAAATTTCACAGCAAACTGAGATCCTTTGCTGAAGTTCAAAACGACATGTTCACTATTAACTCCAAGTCTCTTTTCAAAAATAAGCACTGACAAAGGACAGAGAACTACTTTGGTTCCAGTATAAGAAGTCACAGGAAGAAAGAAAAACGGAAAAGAACTTCTTGATTTATGGTGAGGCTTAATCTTGAGAGATTAAAAAAAAATTAAAAAAAAAAAGGAAGTGATCAGATATCAGCAGTACTTTAATGTAAGAACCAGTGCCATGTTTCAGCTCAGAGGTGATTGCACTTCAGTGACAGATGAATGGATGAATATGTCCCTCTCTACAGTGTGCTGAATGCATTCACATGCTTTCTCAATAAGAAGAGAGGTTGTAAACAAAAGAATTTATTACAATGGCATTTGTCCAAAGAGAAACAAGAATAAGTATGTATTCAGGAGACCATAAGGAGTTTATCAGCATTACCAGCTTCTACTCTCATTGTAATCCTTGATATAAGAATGATTCGGGTGTCTTCCACTTCCACTAGCCGTAGGCACTCAAAATCACGAGAATTCTAATTCACAGTCTTAAAATAGACAACTCATGTCCTATTTACTGCTTAGAGTCCATGGAATTCATTGCTGGAAAAGTATCAGGTAATTCAGATTTTAAAAAAGGAAGATGAGGAATTCTAAAGACTTTGTTAAAATCTAACGAAAATGTTGGGTATTATTAAATCCTAGGGAAAAAGAAAGTTTCAATATCACCTCATTTAAAATTATGCTTAATAAAAAGTACAACCAAAGTTGTAAAATCTACTATCCAGAGTCAGCAAAAATATTTTTATTTCTAAACTCTTAGTATACTTTTAGAGCCCATTTAATTCAAAATCTGCTTAAGACCACATAAATTGCTACGGTCAGGATGACAAAACTTAATTCTATTTTATGGTTTTGCTGAGTTGTATGTTGCTTTACTACATAGAGGACTTGAACTTTGCTACTGGCCACTCTATTGTTAATTAAAACACAGTCTTCCCCTCTGAACACACTCAGACTTCGAAAAAGATCAGCTTTGGCATTAGCTCATTTCTAATTACAAGTCATACAGTCTTAATGGAATACAGCCAAGTGCAGGACCCCTCAGCTGTCTGTCACTACACAATCATTCATCTAAAATTAACATTGGGAATGGACTTTTAATTAAAATATATTAAAAATATGTTAAGATACCTACATATGGAGATGAATTTTTTTTTTAATTTCCTCATTTTAAGGAAAGCATCAGCAAAGCAATTAGAGGCATCACCTGAAATCACATCTGAGAGACTCTGAGTCATAAAGGATAATGTAGAAAAGAACAATTTGCTAGGAAAATGACTGGGGAAAGACACATTTCAATCTACCTACTAGGGCCTTAGCTCAAGTTAAATTTTACCACTAAATTCAAACAATTCATAATAATGTAAAACTCCCTAATTTCTCTCACATAGTCACATGCATTTGAGAAATGCATTATGGTTGGTATTCTGTATCTAGAATTATTTTGCTACCATATGCACTATAAAAAAAGGACTGAGTTTCATGAAAATGAAGCATCTGTATACATATCTACTATATTCTGTTAAATTTTTTTTAATTCCAAAATTCGTTGTTGCTCAACAATCCAACTTTGACAGATTTTGCAACCAAACTCAAGCAAATCTTAAAACCAGAGAAGTTCAGTAATTTTAGCAGAGCTTTGTGTTACAAAAGAACAGACATCACACTTACCTACATCCTACAAACTATTGCTTCTATTGGAGAACAAGATTAGAATCCATGCATTTCACAACAACAATACCAGCCTTTTCTCTTCCAGCACGCAAGAAGAAAGTCAAAATATGTCTTTAGTTCTCAAAGAAGAATGCAGTAATGTTCTACAGTACTGAAATTGTCCCAGGAAAGTATATTGGGTCACACTCAACATCTGCAGAGTCTCACCGTCTCCGGTTGGGCTGCTTGGCCTTTAATATAACTTTGTATTAAGAAACCCTCTTTAAAAAGCTCTTCCTCTGGAGTCTTTAGACGTGAGAGTGTTCAATTCCACACAGCAACATAGTGCAACACAGAGTCTGGGAAAACACTCCAGATCCTATTACATGTAGATGTGCTCCAGGGGATTGGGAACTAGACCAATGTGGCTGTGCTTGGTCACAGGTTTATGCAGTGATCAGGGTTGGAAGTTTGGGAAAATCAACCAAGCAGCCCCATAACCGGTTCTTTTTCTCTTCAAGCATATTTCTTTAGTTTCTACTTTCTGTTTACTTTCCTCATACTTACTTTAAGTTTCCCCTTTCTACTTACAATCTGTTACAGTGGAGGGATAGGCTGAGCATCTACTCTCTTACTATCTGTACTGGCTTGTTCAAGGGCAACCCAAAAATACTGTCCCGAGAGAGTGAAATCATTCCACATGAAGTTGCCCACACCACAAGAATTTGGGGACTTTCTACTGCAAATAATGTAATATATCAAGAGTGTCATTTAACGTTGCACCTAAAGAGTCCCAGTGCATTTCACATATCCAAGCTTTTGGCTTTACATTTGTAAGTGAGACAGAAAAATACCCCACAGACCCCTGCTGGAATATCAGTTGAGTGCTCACACAGGAGAAGATATAATGACCAGCTAACAAATGAACCACTGACAAGTGCAGGAAAGAATGTATGCTGTTTGTATATGAACACAAGTAAAGTGCCTAGGCACATTAGTGGGTGTTCATGCATCTCTCAGACACACATGCACATGTAATTGAGACATCATTACTACAGTCACAAGGGGCACAAGTTAACTGAACTCCCACACACCTTTTTATATAGAAAGTCAGTGTTTTGGAGTAATTAGTGGCTAATTTGTATTGACACGGGTGTGCTTGAAAAGTTACTGAGGGTCCCTGATGTGCTCTAACTCACTCGGTTTCAGTAAGGGTAAGGGCCACTGAGCCCGTGCTACTGTTATTTCTGTAAGAAGAAAGAGGTTTCAAAGAGAAAGTTAATCTCCAAGCCTAGCTTTTCATCTCAGTAGTGAACATTTTGTCTGACCTTTGTCATTTTGCATCCCACACTTTTTATTATTTCTAGGCTTTTCTAAGAAGCCTCAGCAGGAGAAGAGGTTACAGTGCCATAAAAATACTACTGGTTTTGAATAATTTATTTCTAATTTCTGCGAGTTGGATCATCTCTCTCTGCTGTAGATCCCACTTTCCCCTCCCCCATTCACAAAAGATATTTTTTTACTCCACTCTGTTCTAAGGAAAATCTTTCAGCAGCCAGCTTCCAACAGTGTTCAAGCCTCAGCAGAATGTTAAGGTATGCAACAGGGCAACCCCCTACGTTTTGAGAGAGGAATACAAATGATGAATCTCTTTGTAGCTAGACCAAACATTATCAGGAGTGCATTTACAAGAAAAGGTACAATCAACATTATACTACCCAGATTACTGACGCCAGGAAGATATAATTTTTCAATGTACTGGCTCAGGGTCAGAGGGCAGCCACAGCACAATCCCTTGAGAATCCTCCAAAGAGCCCCATGAATGCAGTTATAGCTCTTACGCATCTCTTCCTATATACATATATATATAAAAATTTGTCCTGTGTTTTCCAAATTCATTCAGCTGTGAGTTCACCAGGCACATGTAATGTGTGATTGCAGAATGGCCTTGCAGCAGGATGTCTGAGCATTACTGAAGCTTTCTTCCATAGCCAAGTGTTTCTTCTGCTTCCATGCATTTTACCGTCCAGCAGCATCCTCAGTTTTTTAACACTGCACGAGTAATAAAATGAACAATGTTCTTCAGGGCTGAAGCTTATGTGCTATCAGTAATTAGCTTACAAGTCTTCCCACCCCAAGGGAAGCAGGAGGTAGACCTGGAAGTTAGTGACTTGGAGATAAAATTCATACTACGCATGTGGATGTAATGTATTTAATATGTATTTCCCAATACATTCACTAAGTAGAAGTACCAACAAGATTCACACCACCACTAATGATTACTTTATCTGGGCTAAGACTCCAAAAGGAACAATAGGAGTATTTTAAACAGCAATTGCCCTCCTAGAAATTTGGATAACCAACCATTGATACCAGTTCAAATGTTCAGTGTACTTCTAAGTTCTGCAAAGCAGCATGATGGGCAGAGAGAAAGAGGCAGGAAGGAGAAGAGATCAAAACCCAAAATGGCAGGGATCAAAGCAGCCTCACCGAACATGCATCATGGGACAGGAGTGCTAAAAAGGCTTAGCTGGGGATTTCATTACTTAAGAAGACAAGCCAGTAAGTGACAGAGTAAGTATCAAACCTCTACTTTTGGTATGTAATTCCCACACAAAAGGATCCAAACACTGGGATATTCCTAAATGCTGAGATTGTTTCTGCATTCATCACTTGGCACTTCCAACATTCTTAGCTTCCCACTGAAGAGCCAAGGCCAAGACTATGACAAAATGAAGATCTAACAGCACAAACCCTGTTAAAAGCAAGCTGCCTTAGCAAAAATCTAACCACTAGGACCACCCTCCATCATTGACACCTATGCACATATGAACTGCTTATGCCCCACATGAAAGATTTTGTGTATATTTCCACAGGAACCTTATTTGATATTACTTGATAGCCATCCTTTTCAATTACTTTACTCCTGACACCAAACACCAAGAATACCTTAGGAAAATTCTTTGCCATAACTCTTGGTAAAGCAATATCTCTGTCAGGATACCAAAAATGATCTTCCTCCTGCACCAGCCTGTTCTGTTGTTAACAATAGAATCAGAGCTCTTGTTACAGGCAGGTCCTATACTTCATCAAAGTAAACTCTGACTTGTCAACACTTTTCTTCTTCCAATGCTAATTAATAGAAATTTAAATCATCCAAGAAACACAATTATTAAATTATTTGTTTGATCTAATTGCAAAACTTCCAAAAGCCCACCTTTCCAAAACGTTGAATCTCCATTGAATACAAAGCCTGTTAAAAAGATACTTCTGCAATATTTTTTGTTATATCTCTTGAACTTTCTCACTTTTAATGGTAATATGCCGTGAATAAAACACAATTGCTAAACTTAGAACAGTTAAAAAGCACAATTTGCTCAGAGATGCACTATTACCTCTTTTGTTGTGTTAGTTTTGATTAAATGTTGCCCAAGGTTAAAAAAACATGGAGGATAAATAATGGGGAGAATTGGCGAGGAGACTCTGTTGACCCAAAGGAATACTGCACAGAGTCTGAGAATGCCAACAAAACTCCATAGCACCACTGGCAGAGTAAAATATTGTTCTGTAAGATTAAGGACACAATAGGCTAAGCATATCTGAAATAATCCATAGTGCTTAAGCAGCCTGGGTTGGTGGATACTCCTGCTGAAAAGCTGTCACAGTTGGAAGATCCCAGAAAAGAGTGGACAAGTATGGAAGCAATTGCATTACATAGGAAATGGATTGCAATTTTTTCTAGCTGAAATTTGCCTCTTTGAAGTTTCTCACCATGAAATAGAAGTAATCAAGTCTAGAATGCTCCTGAATGTGGTATATCACTTTTTTTTTTTTTCCAAACAAATTGTATGGTGCCAGATGTATTAAAAACTTTTCAGAGAAGCACTTGTGTGAGAGTAGGTCATATGAGGTCTTTAACTCTGCTTCACATACAGCTCCAAAAGTTCTTCTCATAGCATAATTTTAGTGGAGGATTTTAGTTACGCATGTGAAAGAAAAAAGAGAAAAAATAGTCTTAAGTTTCCTTTTGCTGTTTCCAATAAGCCTGAAAAACATTTCTCAGTACCAAAATGAACTTTCCAAAGAAAATATTTTCTAGCTTTAGCTGAAATAACATAGAAGGCCTTCAGTGATTCCTATGGAATATCCAGGGCTAGGCTCAGCTAATCCATAATGTTTCATTTTTCTAAATCTGTCACTGGATCCAATTTGAATGTCTAGAAATTGAGAACTGAGTTATCCCAGTCTCACTTACAGCTTACAAGAAGCCCTGGGGAAGTCAGGTCTTTAGAGGAAGTCCTGCTGCATTGCCTATCACCACCAAAAAATTGTAAGGAAAAAGGTTGCAGGGAAAACCATGACAGTGGTGCAAAATAGTTATGTGGCAGAAATATGATTATATGTGACTTCATTCAGCTTCCTGTTCCTTAGCTTTTCTGCTACATTTCTCAGTGCCAGTGGCTTTAATATTTCTGCAGGATCCATGTTTTGGTCAATGTGGGAACGATTTGAACAGTCATTCATTCATTACTGTGGTGTGTGTTCACAGTATGTGGTCTGTCTCTTTGTTTCTAAAACAGAGTGATTAAATTTTCCTTGCCTTTTCTATGGCACTGACCATGGCAGCACCTGAAAAGGAGTTAGCATTCACAGTCTGCAAGTGAGGCAGAAGCATTCCCTACATTCTGAAGATGGGCAACAATGGCACAAATCTATTAAGAAAAAAGTTACCTGACTTTAGACTCCACAGTTGAGCACTTTTTTCGAGTGTGCCCAATACTGCACACCATTGCCTATGTTCATAGCACAACTTCAAGAAATTCAGCTGAAGATGCTCCCATCTTAGACTGTTAGTGGCATGCAAGAAACAATGGTGGAAAATTCCTTGCTAGCTGTGACAAGAATATCCAGAAATCCTCTCACCTAACATCATGCAGGATTTCCATGGCAGAAGGAGGAAGAAAATGCATTTCTGCAGCCTGATACTCAAGGATAGAACTCAAGAAACTAAAATTTCTCTCCTTGCAACTGCCTGATTCACTAAGCACACTTAAAAGATCATAGACAGCAAGCACTTCTTGGGAATAATGTCCTTTGTTAAATTTTCCTCACTTCTCTTTTAGATAGGCCCATTCCAAATACAAGTCAGAAGTCCTAAGAAAAGGGTGGTATTTGAACACACAAGTAGGCCACTATATTACGCATGCGTGCATGGGAGCACACAAAATTGTACTAACAGATTAATTCTGACATTTTCTAGTTTTCACACATCTCAAGGGTTTTTTGCAACTTCACTGTCTTTTCACATGGATATATTTGTTTATTTGCTTGGAGTTGTGCATGTGTGAGGCTGCCACGGTTTTGAAGAGGGCGAACTATGAAAGAGAAGTTATCCCAAGGCATCAGACTGTTCGTCAGTAGGGTTGTAACCTTTGTATCAATCACAGGAACATCTGTTGTTTCAGATGAAAGCTTGATAGCAGGAATAACTTTTCATTGTTATCACAGATCAGGCTTAGAGGTCAACAAGATTAGCACTATTTTTGTGATTGTCATGAATATTGCAGAGGAAGATCTACATATTTAATGAAAAACATTCTTGACTAATCTGTTTTTCCCCAAATCTAGGCAAGGTTCAATTTGGAACAATTTCATACTTCATTTTTGTAGGCACTCTCTTACCAGAAGGCACCTTCAGGGGTTCTCAAGGAGATGCGGCTCTTCCCTCAAGGGCATATGCACTCTTCATAATTCATAATTCTCTGTTTTCCCACATAAGCAGACATGTTACTTGCTCCACTATGTCTCCCCTTCAAGTCTATCTCCTTCTCTGATAGCAGAAAATGGAGATAGATAGATAGATAGACAGACAGACAGACAGATAGATGGATGACCTTGGTGTTACCACAAGATCTACAGGGAACCAAGGTACCTTTCTATGACAGAACATTTTAGATTGTACTAGTTTACACTCTACTGTTTGCAGACTCTCATCTTCATCACATAGAACTTATTTTTATTAAACTGGTTTTTTAGTATATTTTCTGCAGCAAAACCCAAACTAGAATAATCTTTTCCACAAGGAAGGAAAAAAAAGTATTTCAGGGCATAGAGGAAGTGGGGATTGAAATTCAGACAATATTAACCAACCCACACTGTTTGTTGGGCTGGAAGGTTTGCTTATTCCAGTGTTCGGGTCTTCTTTGCTCAGGTTTCTTTTTCTTTTCTTTTCTTTTTTTTTTTTTTTAAAGGCAAATAAAGAAAGATGAAACTTAATGAAAATAACACATAATCAACAAAAGAAAACCCTATCCCAAATGCCCAACAGCTGTGTTATCATTGGTTATTGACCAAAGCCTGTCTCAACTCTGTCTCCTTGTGTTACCGGTACAGATTAATGATTTGATATATTACTATTTCACCAGTTTCAAAATTATAATCCAAACCACCTCAGAATTTCAAAATCACAGCACAAAATTATGTAGATGCCCTAATTTTGTTTCTCAGAGAAGCTAAAGGTCAAGTCAATAAAAGGTCAAGCTGGCTAGTATGCATTGAGATAATATTCTTCTTAACCTGTCACAAGATCAATAGCTGGTGTCATTATTCATTTCCTAGAACTAAAGGAACTAACATTATTATTCTAATAAGAGAGCAGAAAGTATATCAACTTCCTGCATTCCTATTTTATTAGAATTGAAAGTTTTGAATTCAAATAAGTAAAAGAAAATAGCCTAATGAAATCAAACCCCAAATATTCTGTTCCTATACAGAAAAGAAATGACCATTTAATTAAACACATTTTGGAAAGATATAGTACTTTTTTCAGAGTTTAGAATATAACATTGAAAAACTGGGTTTTGCAATAAGTTCATCTTATTGATTTTTAAAGTTAAAAATGTGTAAGATCCTTTTTATTCCCTTAATTCCTGAACATTTCATCTCTGTTGATATTTTTTTAAAATAATTACAGGCCATCAGAGGAACACTGTGGACCTAATTCTCCAGTACTACACGTCTGCAGAGGTATAAAATTATAATAGAAAAAAAGTGGATATTAAGTAGTAGAACATCAGTCTTAGGAGGTGCTATTCTTTTCCTGTTTGCTTCACTTACTGTTTAAAACCCAGAAAAATAAAATTCCTCATTTCCCAAGTCTGAATGATCAGTCTTGGTCCAAGTCAGCATGCGGCCCATCTAAGTGCTCATTCTCTCACAGAAGATTCTGAGTTTTATTTTCTGTATTGTTCACTTGGCTTTGGCTAAAGGTCACACAGAAGTGGCTTGCCTACACTTAAAAAGATTCCTCAGGAGAGCTATATGGGTCAACACTGCCAGGGAATATCAGGTTTTACACCATCAAAACCTTTCTTTTGATAATGTAACCCAAAATAGTCCCTCACATGGCACTCTCTGCAAAGAAACAGGCAGAGTACGAGTGTCTCTGGTAGGATACATATATGCATGGTTGCATCACACAGGCATACAACTTTCTGGGTAATAGTTAAAACAACAGAATAATTCATGTAATTAATTCGTGTGAATTCCTGTGATGCCAGAAAATCACAAAACTAACAAGCCAGCTTTGCACAACTGAAGCTGGAATTTTATACCTCTGGAAGGCAATGTTGTGTAAGACTCAAAATAATGAACAACAACTCTGTAGACTATTAAAATGGGTCTTCAGTAAAATACTTTTGTGGTAGATAAAAATCTGTATCATGAGATTCAGAATAAACAAATGTGAAATAGTGAGAGATGAAAGATGATAAATGCATTGTATTGAATACTAAAAAGAGAAATGTGTTCCCTCCAATAAAACAAGGTCATCCAGAGAAAAACCACAGATGAGCTAAGCCAGCCTTAGCAAAGTCATTCAAATCTGGTGCTACTACCATGTAATATTTTGAAGTCTTGTTGTTTTTTTACAGACTTGACAGGCATCAAGCCCTTTCAGGCACAAAATCCAAATCCACCACCCAAACACTGTCAGAAAAACAAGCAAAGGAGAGACAGTTCAGTCTGGCAGGCTTGTGTGTGATATACAGGTTTTGACGTAGCATCACTCTGCAGCAGGACTGTGGCATCTAAAATAGCAGTATCAAGTTCCAAGATTTTAGTTCATGTTTGCCAGACACAAAATGGAAGTAGAGTTGTGCAAAAGCTATTTACTCAGACAAAACTTTGATGTAGCCAAGAAATCTCTCTAAAGTTCATTCAAATATGGTTATTCGTTTTATCCACTCAAAATTGTTTTTACACATCTACATAATACTCAATTTTAATTTCAAAATATTTGCATTAACAATTTCCTTAATTCAGACAAAAAAGGACTAAAATAACAAAACCTAAAAATACTTCATGTTAAGCCCACAAAAATGCAGTCATTATCACTAGTGTGTTGATCTGTCCAGCTCTGATTGGTTCCAGATCTACGCCAAACTCTTGTGTTGTGTCCAAACTCTTTTGTGATGGCTGAAATTGGTACTTTAACAAAATTTTAGTCTATCCTGAGCCCAACCATGGGATGACTAGTTGCATTTCTGACTGGAATCGGAGAGTTTTTCCAGTTGTGGTAGCCCAGAAACCATAACCACCAGTAATAATTCATACTGCACAAGACAAAAATTCTTACCTGAGGGACCTAAGAGACCACTGAGAACAAAGAAATATGTCCTGCATTAGATCTACTGTAGCTGGATTTTAGTAAAGCTTTTGATATAAGGATTCTGCCTTACAATCTTAATTCAAATTGGCTTGGATATGAGCAGAGTTACATGGACAATAAATTGTTTGAAAAAATCTCTGAACAAAGAGTAGTGATTAATACCATCATATAAAGCTGGAAAACTATACAGTGTAGTGATATAGAGATTAATGTTCAACAGAACCTCTTAATTTTCATCTATGTTCAGACAATGGGCAGTAAGTACCATTTTTTTATATATGTATGTATATATAAAAAAAAGTATGTACTCACACACACAGAATAGCAAATTCATTACTAAGAATTCTGGAATATAGAGGTCCAGAAGGTAAGTAAGGGCAATACTGAACACTACCATAGGTACAAATTTCCAGTTCTGTGTGAGCACAACACACCCTTGGGGATGCACATACTGAGGTGATACACGACCCAGCAAACCAGGGAAGACTGGCCACAATGCTCCCAGAATATTACATTCAGTTCTGTACCCCTTATAATCTAATACTGAAAAATTAGTAGTAATTCAGAGAGGATTAAAAAACCTGCTGCCTAATAGTACTAATATCTAGGCCACAATTCTGCTCAAGTCAATTACAGGCACCTACATACCTTTGAGGATCAGGCCCTCAATCTCATGTAGAAAGATTTTCTCATGAAGAAAGATTAAAAGGTCTAAATATGAACACCTCAGCTAAGCTCTGACTAAAGGGAGATGTGATAGCTGCCTATAAATATTTGAAGGGTATAAACATTAGGAAGGGTGATGAATTATTTAGATTGGTACAAGGGATATAACAAGGAGTAATGGGATGAAATTAAGAAAGTAAAAATTTAGGCTGCTCCCTGACAGTGAGGCATATTTCATCTGTGAAATAATTTACATTGAACACCATGAAAAAATTATTTGTGAGACGTATTAACCTGTTATAGTCTTCCAGCGGTAATGGTAGAAATCCCATATTTTGGGGGTGGCTAAATTTAGATGAAACAAAGTGTAAGAAAATGAGTAGAGGATTACCTTGCATTGGCCAGGAGGCTCTCTGGATAACTAACAAACCTATTTCCCTTCTTCAGCCTCTCAGGCTCTTGTTCACTTTTCTATGCAAGAACACACATCATTTCCAGTATCATCACTGTAATACAGAGATATTGTACAATCTTGGGAAGTGCATACAGTCTGCTTAAGATGGAAGGAATAATACTCACACCTTTAATTATGAGTGTATAGCAAGTAAAAGGTAGAACAATAAGTGTCCTAAGGGAAGCACTGTAGCATTTCCAAGTAGCATCAGGACAGACTAGCAACAAAGACACGGAGGTTAGGGGGGTAAAAGGCCTAGCTAGAAAATGAATTTGTACATCTCAGAAATACCACTGTAGAGGCAATCTCATGCCTCTAAAGTCTTCATACAAAATTTTGCACTTTCTTCTGTTGGCTGGTATCTGTTCAAGCCTAAGTGGAATCTATCTGGTTAGATCACAGACTTGTCCAGTCACAAAATAGTGCAGTGTTGTGGAAAAGAGGGATTGTACTATCCAAGGAATTTCACTGGAACTGCAGAAAGAGCTTCAAAGTCTAAATAGAGCATTACTTCATCTCTGCTAGCAGTGTTCAGCTAGTACTGCAGTTTACAAAGTTTTTATTTTCACTCTCTTCACGATGAATTCACCATCATGGCATCTTTACTTGTTAAATCAAACTTTGGAAAGAATTCAACAAATAGGCTCTCAGACAGACAGTAATTTATGATTTGGCTGTTTAAAAAGCACAACACAAGAAGGCTGGGTTTCTTAGGAACACATGGAGAGGAAGTTATCAAGTGATTCTGGGTAAAGAATCACAGACTTTGTGTTGGATTGGTGTGGCAAAGTTTTGGTGGTGGGCTGCGGCTGCAGGGTTGGCTTCTAGGAGAAACTTTAAGAACCTCCCCCACATCCAACAGAGCCAAGATGGACCAACTACTGGTCAAGGCCATCGATGGAATGTAGCACCTTTGGGATTATATAGTTTAGGAGGGGAAAAAATCCTGCACAACAGTAATTGCAGCCAAAGATGAGAGGGCTAAGAATATGTGAGAGAAGCAGCTCTGCAGACATGAAGGTCAGTGAAGGAGGGGGAGAAGGTGCTCCTGCAGACTGTGATGCAGACCATGGTTGAGGGAGCTGTGCCCCTGCAGCCCATGAAGGTTCATAGGGGAGCAGAGATCCACCTGGAGGCCCTGGAGCAGCTCATGTCAGAGCAGGTGGATGCCCAAAGGAGGCTGTGAGAGGCCCACACTGGAGCAGGACACTGGCAGGATGTGGATCTGTGGAGATAGAAGCCTACACTGCGTCAGTTTTGCTGGCAGAACTTGTGACCTCTGGAGTAGGCTGTGCCTCAAGGACTGCACCCTGTGGAAGGGCCGCACACTGGAGCAGCTTGTGAAGAACTGCAGCCAATGGAAGAACACACATTGGAGGAGTTCATGGAGAACTGTCTCCTATGGGAGAGACATTGCACTGGATTAGGGGAAGAGTAGGAGGAATTCTCCCCCTGAAGAAGAGGAGTTGCAGCAACTTGTGATGACTTACCACAATGCTCATTCCCCATCCCCTGTACAAGCTGGTGGGGAGGAGATAGTTAAGCCCAAGAAGAAGGGAAGGGTAGGGGGAAAAGTGTTTTTAAGTGTTGATTTTATTTTTCATTATCTTTGATAAGATTGGTAATAAATTAAACTAATTTCCCCAAGTGAAGTCTGTTGTTTCCTGGCCCATAATGGGTGAGTGATCTCTCCCTGTCCCTGTCTCAACCCATGAACTTACTCTCCCCTATCCAGGTAGGTGTTAGAACAGCTTTGGTGGATATCTGTCACCCAGTCAGGGTCATCTGCCACAGAGAAATGGGAAGAATATTTAGCTACATGAATTCCACTGTAGGAAAAAAAAATGGTTCCACTTTTAAATAATTCCATTACTTTTTATAGTCAATTAAAATGGAAGGCAGTCAGCATATCTCAAGAGTTCATCTTTAAGAAACACATCCTAAAATTTTAAAGTTCTTAATAGGCTTGATCTTGCACTGCATAAGACAGGGAACGATAGCACAAGCATATCTCACATCAACTCTAACACTTAGATTAGTTCACTATCATACAAAAAGGGACACCTAGGTCCTAGTTTTAAAATGTGTGTACTTTTTTGTATGAATTAATTTTTAATCAGTTCTCTAAATACAGCATTTTCAAGACAACAAAGAA
Source organism: Phainopepla nitens (assembly GCA_013400175.1). Lineage (NCBI taxonomy): Eukaryota > Metazoa > Chordata > Aves > Passeriformes > Bombycillidae > Phainopepla > Phainopepla nitens. Next base: position 304,987 of record VXBQ01000450.1, on the reverse strand, counting down.
ACTTGATAAAGACCGGCATTAATTTCTAGCAACTAAAATGGTCACAGACAAGTTTTTTCCTTTTAAGAGACTAGCAGCAGAACTCAAATGACCCAAATCACATATTGTAATTTAGAGTGCTGCCTACTAAGTTGCAAATGAGCCTTTATCTATCAAATCAATTGATGACCAGGCTAAATACATCTCACTTTCTGATACCAGGCAAACACAAGGCAGCAGTGCTACAGTTTATGGATCGTTACCAGTACTCTAATGTAATTAATCCTGACTGTACCATTACCAGCAGTTTGCCTTTCAACTCTACTCTTGGATGAGTAGTCAAAAATTTTTGTACTTTCCTTCTCACTCTAAAGAACTTGTGGACTACAGACACTTATTTAATAAAAGTTTTTCCTTCACAGAATTTCAAGGAAGCATGTTGAGGGAGACACATTTGAAATTAGCTCCACAGCATTTAGTTAAGAGCATACATTGGAGGAAGAAAATCAAGCAAACCTGATAAGATTTTTCCTCAGACAATGGGCAGAGTTACAGTAGTTTTTGTTCATTCTACAGCAGTCACTCCTAGCTGAGTGATCTCATACAGCATTTTTGTATTCAGTTACATATGCATGTAAGTATTGGATTCAATCACACTTGCATGAACAAAACTGTTCCTGATTCATATTTATGCAGTCCCAGAGAAGTCAAGGAGTCAAATTCCACTCTCAGTTGTATCTTCATTAATCCAGAGAACTTAATTGGTCTCAGAGGCTCTGCTCCAGAGCATGGAACACACCTAAGCATAACTTCATAGCATATAAATCAGGATGGAACATGTGTCCTGCAGTAAACAGTGAAATAGAGTCTTCAGATCAACTTTATGACAGCCTTGCATGCTTAGTTTTTGATTTCAAAGCTTGAAAGACCAACAAAAATGCTCAGCAGTTTTTCTTGATTTTCAATCTACATTCCACAGAAACAAACCAACCACAAACCATTCATGCCAGAATAGAGTGGTTAATGCTTTATTCTAAGTGTAGATTACAGAAAGCAGATTACAGAAGTGACCTTAAGTTCCTGTCCTGTTCAACCCCTGCTCCAAGACAGTCTACTTTATATAAATCCATCATGACAGATCTCTAATACAAGTTAAAAAACATCTGATAATTGAAATTACACAACCTTGTTAAATAAAATCAATTTCAGTGTTGAACTGTCCTTCCTGCTAGAAATGTCTTAAGCCCAAATCCACAAAAGGATTCTCTATTTAGAAGCAGGATTAAAGTGAGATTTAAAAGTCCAGAACTGAAGTTCCTAGATTACCTGCCTTGCTGTCACCAACTTTAGAAGGACAACTCTTTTCCACATCAAAGTTCCCCAGACCCAAGAGTTGCATTTGTTTGTACAGAGGATGCCATTTTTGGCAAGACTGAGTGACTCAGTATCTGGTTCATTTTTTCACCATCCTGGAGTCAGTCAAGAGGAAAGGCAGATGGAAGATGGAGGGATTCAGTCTAGAGCACATGGCCTTTGCAACACCATCAGAACAATTCTTGCAAACATACAGTGCCAACTGCCACCTTCCTTCAACACAAAAAGGACAGAGGAAAGAAGAAAGCACAGTACTTCAGCATGTCTTCTCTTTCTACTTCAATCAATAGTTAAAGCACTCCAAAAATCACAGTTATAGAGATTCATTTGCAGTTTCATTCTTTCAATTAAAAAAAGCACTCACCCACCAAGGTGGTTAATTCCAATGTTGTTCATCCACTTCCACTCAACAGGCTGGACAACGGGCATAACCAAGGTTTTTAAAACCTAGCTCTGACATAAATGATAAAATAACAGAATCAATGAAAAGAAGATTTGATAGATCATTAGAGAGGCTTTTTGAGTCACAGAGGGCATAGAAACTGCTTACGGGACCCCTCTGCAAAGCACTTCACCTTTGTGACTTGCAACAAATATTCGTGGAACAAGGTAGTGATTGAAATGAGCACTCTGGGAGAGAATAGCTCTTCTGTGGACCACAAAATCTGCAGCTATTGTTAGCAAATTGTAATGACCCAGAATAATTTACAGTCAAGGTATTAGGTCTCTCTTAAGAGAATAGTACATGGGTTTGTGGACACCAAGGCATGTCAGGACTCTGACCTTCCCCACCCATACTGCTGAGTGATCTTTTCTTCAAGTACAAAGCAAAGAATGCTGAATTCCTTTTCAGCTTCTGCTTGTGCGGAAGTTATTGTTGTTTTGGTGGGCTGGTATATTTTTGTTTGTTTGTTTCTTTTTGAGTGTTTGTTTTTTGGTTTGGTTTTTTTGAAAGGAGTGATTTTGCACTATTGCATTTCCTATACTCTTTCAAAATGCACTTACTATCAGAACCAATTCTACACCGTGAATTCCAAAAATGCTAAAGAAGATATTTGCAAGGAAAAGATGACATACTGAATTTCTGTCTCACCTCCCAGAGTATGTGAAACAAAATTGTTGCTGGTGGATAGTCTCTAGAGCGTACAAGCTTTTGGTAAGGTTATAGATTGCCCTGCAGCAGTCAAACACCTAAAACATTGGTGTTACAACACAGAAGGCTATAGCAGAATTCTTGTTCTGTGCATCAGTCAAGTCTGTGTGCTGTGTGCTCTATTGTAATGAAAGTTTCAGAAATAAAACACAACCAAGAAAAATTCTAGACCATTTAATTATTAAGAAACATTAATCAGGGGATTGATTTTGTATCTAAAGGAAAATGCTAATATTTAGAATTAAAAAACAAACAAACAAACAAACAAAAAAACCCAAAAATTAAAAAAAACCTTCTGGAACTCACAATTTGTCTGTAGATACCATGCCAAGCAGCTCACCTGATGTCATGTTTGGAGTGTTTCAACACAGAGCACTGATTTCATCCATATTATCTTTAAAGATCTAAGCACCATGTAAGGAATTGGCACTATAAACAGCAAAATCATAACAGGTGCATAATAGGCACTTCTGCAAAATATTATGGACCTTTATCACACATACAGGACATATTTATAATAACTATAGGCAGATAACTGCAGGTTTCAGAGCATCCACTGTGTGCTCTTGTCATGTTCAGCTTCCTAGAAATTTTTCAGTTTCACCCACAAATAAAATCACACTCTCTTCCTGTTTCTTAGAGGCCATAGAGATTAGGAGGAAAAAAGGGTTTATCTTAATATGTTTGTCTTGATTTCAGACTCTGTAATTATCTCACACCATTCTTAAATATCAGATACAAGTAGCTCCCTTTAGATGGCAAGTTCTAAATCAATGCAAAACTATATTTTCTATTTTACCCTGTGCAAACTTGTGTTAACGATATTAGATAGGAATTTCATGCATTAGTAATGACTAACTATGCAAAATCAACACCAAATCAGTCCAGACAGAAAAAAAAATAAAATAACCAGACTAAATATTTCCTTGTTCTACAGAAAATTATCAGTATAACAGAGGGAGAAGGATAAAAAAAAAAAATAAGAGAGCCTTTGCTATATTCTTACAATGCAAGAATAGTAAGAGCTGTGTCTAAAGCTCACAAACAACCTTAGTTTTAAAAAGAAATCAAACCAAAGTAATAAGCTTCGGTTTTGATTGCGGCTAACACTTGAGTCGCTCAGTGGACATCAAGATGATCAATATGTCTTCAGACAACAGAAAATGCTTTCTTCCTTATTCACTTTTTCCTAAGTTACAAGGATGCAGCTTGGGGGAATCACTACAGCTACTAAGTGATTAATAAAAGAAAACCAACTGAAAAAAGTCACTATCCACTGCAAAGGGCAATCATGGATATGACCAATTGGGTGCCTGTCAACTGCCCAGCACTGTACTAGGCTTATGCTCAGCTAAGGAATTAAAACAAAAAAAAAAAATTCAAATTCCCCGTCCAGAAACTTTCACATCACAAGAACACCATGCTTGCTCTCTCACAAAGCTTTTAAGGTGAGGCACTGACAGGGCTTAGACTTTACCAAATCTTTATAGATACTGTTTTTCTGGAAGGAGGCTACACTGAAGCATTAGTTTTTTACACCCACTCTGCACTGGCAGCAGCAGCAGGAGCTGAGTAGCTGTCAGCATTAAAGACAAATCCTAGAGATGCACCTGACCCATGAAATGTCTCACCCCTGGGAAGAAAACAAAGCTGTGAGCAAAACACTGACCTGGCACCTGGGGACTTATAGAGTAGCCCGAACCTAGCTCTGCTCTAATCTCACCGAGAGAATTTACTCAGTTCAATGGCACCAGCTTTGCCCTATTTCCTCACCTCTATGGGAATAAAAGCAATCGCTAATTACCTGCAAAAGACAGAATGAAACAAAAGAGCTGAAAACTACCTTTTAAACATAGGATTAAAGTAAAGGTCAACACAGCTTGAAGACTCATGTAGCAAATTAGACACACATCTTACCTGGACAATTTCTGCAGAGACTAAGTTTGCCAATTAAAAATGAACCAACAAAAAGAAACATTTCTAACTTTTTATCCTTGGCAAGAAAACCATCCTGGCATGAAAACAAAGCACTCTTGTTTCCCATCATTTCTGGCAGGGGTGCTCCAGGACTTGTCTTGCTGTTCAGATGTTTCTCAAGCCACCAAGTGGAGAGCACTTGGGGTTTTACCACTTGCAGCCAGTGTTTTCCAGAATGCCAAAGAGCAAGGAATCCTGTGGTGTTCAAACAGGGCTGGCACTGTAGCTTGAGCAAGCTCCCTGCTGAGCAGGAGTAAGGAGCACTGAGTATTTAAAGGGACAGCAAAACACACTTAAATTTGGGGAGGAGGTAAAACTGGAGCTGTCCCCATTACAATAAGGTACAAACTGACAACTACTTGCAGCTACCCACTCAGCAGCAGATGTCTTGGAAGCAAATGGGTGTGGAGACTGGAAAATACCTTGTGTGTATAAACCAAAACAAAGAATTTGGTGGTGATTTCACCCAGTCAAGGCAGTAGTGTAACATATCCAAGTAGCTCATGACCATCATGAAGACCTCAGTGTCCTTCTTTCCCAGAAGCCTGTAGAGCAAGGAGCGATTTCTCATCTAAACACAGCTTCTGACTACTGCCAACACCATTATTTCCTAGGGTTCACAATTGTGAAGTACTTGGCATGTTTTCAAGACATGCACATCCGAGTAGAGTCACTGATTTTACAGAGGGAACAAGAATTTGAGAAAAGAGAAAAAATGAAGAATATTAAAAATACAAGAGAAGAGAGCAAACATGACATGGAGCTGAGAGAGGAAAGCACAGCTGGCAAAGAAGAAGCAGGTTCAGAAGACAATTATGGTAAAGATGAGGGAATAAAATTAGGATTGCAAAATCTATAAGTGCACTTACCAGAAAAAGAATAAAGAAAATGGAATCATTCCAAGCGAATTAAAAGGCTTTAAAAATCAACAGAGGATGAGGGGCCTGCCAAGCTACATTCATCAAATACTAGGCACATTTCACCACTATTTGTCAAATTTATTCAACAAATACTATTTGCTGCCATAACTGGTCAAGCACTCTCCAGCAAACATACTGTTAAAAAATATTAAGTAAAATAATTCAATAGCCCACATCCATCTATTATTTATCCAGTTACATCATCCATTCCAAATGGAAGCTGCATTGTTAAATTTGTTGACTGGAATGAGTGTTCTGACAAAGAGAGGTTATCCCTTTGTAGCTGATGTACATATGGGTCCTATCCACAGGAATAAGAGAAGGAAATTGGCAGCACTAAAATTAACTACCCTACCAAGCAAACAGAACATAACCAGGTTTTTTTTTTCTCTCTATAATAGGCAGGTATAGGTGATTTTCCTCTTGTGTGGTAAGAACAGTCCTTTGCCTAGTAAATGTCAACTTTTGACACCCAGATTACAACAATTAAACTCCTTTGGTGCTAAATTAAATGTTGCAGTTAACAGCAGGAAATTTACTTCTAGTCTGTTTAAATATACTGGTGCTTTGTCAGGTTATCCTGTTCCCTGTTACTGGAAGGGCATGTGATGAGGTAATTTTCACCTCGGTACATATTCAAATCAATTTTCACTACTGTTATAGGGCAGCATGTTTTCTCCACGTACCATGTTTTCCATCTCAAAATATATAAGGAATGAAGCATGAATTCCTAATATATTTTGTTCAGGGAACATTGTTACTTCTCTAAAATGAACTACGTTAAAAACTGAGGAGATATATTAAAATAAAGTTTGGATACAGAGTAAACTATCAAGTATTAGGGAAATGTCACATTTAATGCTCCGCATGTGACCTTACTTTAGACCTCTGATATACAAAGGTACAATACAATCTTTATAATGCAATTGCATAGGAAGTTTCCACATTGAATCAGTGCACAAGCTGGATGTTGCTCTGGGACTAAATTAGCTATTCAATATTTCTTTTCATCCTTTTCATTCAATGTGTAGTCTCACCTTATTTACTGCATAACATCCATTCCCTGCTTTGAATACCTAATTATTAATTTCCTCATGGGCTTTTGTGTGGCACTCATCACTATGGTATCCGATGTTTCACAAATATTAATGAATTTATCTTCCAGGCCTGTGAGACAAGCCAATAATACTTTCCTTGCTTTGCAGCTGGTGAAAGGGGAACAAAGACCTTGGGAATTACCTGTGACCAGAGAAGGAAGTGGGGAGCAAAGCTTAGAGCGAGGTCCCCAGATTTGCAAAGCAAGACCTCGTTCTGACAGACTTCATTTTCTTGCCAGCAGAAGGACTCACAGACTGCACCTTACCTCAGTCACAGCTGCCTGTGCTCAGCACCCACGGCTGCAGCTGGTCCAGGGAACACACTGCCCAGCTATTAGCCCCTGCAGCCCTTCTCACATCTCCACATGCCGAACTTAAAAGCGTCTGCTTGACTCCAGCTAACTTATTTTGTCTTGTTAGATTGAAACTACAGTCCAAAACTGCTGAGAGAAAAACTGAGAGAGCAATTTATCACTAGACAGCAGTAAATCTCTGGAGCCTTCCATTTTTTATACAGGTTTGCTGAAATGCCTGATTCTGGATCCAGATCCTCAGCGCCTCCTGCTTCCCATAATGAAAGTCACTATGCTAATTCTCCACCTGCTGCCTGGCAGAATTAGAAATGGATTCCCATAGCTTCTTTGCAACTGGTACCTCCAGACACATACAGCTGGGGGCAAGGAGAGAGAAAGTGGATATACATATATTTGGGGAACTGAGACCATAGGTGAGGAAAGTCTCAATTTACACGTGCAAATTCAGAGTTGAACTTATCCTCATGGTTATTTTTGTCCTTTTTCTAGCCAGAAAACTTCTGTTAGAAAAACAAAGCAAGCAAAACAGTATTACACAATTTTTCCAAAGATCAACTTAATGTCATAGGTGACGTCTATAGTTATGAAGATTCTTTTTTTTCCCCTTTAAATACTGTTATTATGTCCAATTAAATGTATCTATTGTACACGAAAGAATTGATTGTTAACCCTGCCTCTAAGCAGTCTGGACTAATTTAAAACTTTGCAGGACAGATTCTCAACATACAACTCTTCTGCCTTCCCTGCTTTAGCATCATAAAGCAAAACAAAGGTGAGTTTAACTATGCAGATGAGGTCTTTGAAGTTTCAAATACCTTTTATGTGCTACTCAGAGAGCTTCGGTTTTTCAGGGGAAGAAAGGTAAGCAAGTTTAGGACTTATGTTGACTCTGGCAACCTCACCTGCCAGCAAGATAACTTTTCACAGAGCAGATTTTTTCCAAATGACAAATAACACATTTTTGACTACCTTAAATGGATTTAAATGACCAGAGCACTCTAAAACTACTAGAATGCCTGCCATGAATCTTGCAGCAAGCATATACAGATACTCCCACACATGCAGAGACCATAAATGTATTCCATAGAGGCAATGCAATAAAGATAACAAAAATCACCGGGCAAAACAAACAAAACCCAACATACAGAGTTGGAACTAGGGATTTTTCCTCTAGCAAAAGCCTAGCTGATTTCTACACTCCCAAGTTTACTGTCTCACAGGACAGAATGAAATCTTGAGAATTAGTTCCTCTGATAAACAGCTCATCTCTCCATCAGTGTGACACAAAGTGCAATATCTGCTCTGAAAAGTCAAAATGCTCTGTGATGGAGAGAGGGAGGAGGAGATGCATCACGAAAGTAGTGATGGCTGGTGACAATTTTCTGAGACCCAGAGAAGGTATTATGTCTTCACAGGGTGCCGTAAAGCATTTCTTTTAACAACCATACAGAGGCTCCTCCCATATTTTTGTCTCCCCTGGGGAAACCCTGTTGTGCATAGCCATGTATTTTCCTTATACAGGCGTGCCTGTGAGGAGCACTGCTGACACTGTAAGGGGACTCCTTCCCCTCTATGCCCTAGTAGACACATTTCAGCTGTCCTTTCACAGTAGCACAGGTGGGATGGTCACTTGATAGCTCTCTGAATCAGCTCTCAGCGCCCCAGAGAGCAAGGCCACATTATGACCAGAAGGACATGTGAGTTACATGAGCTGGGCTTTGAAACGGCATCAAAGCACACTGCTGTCAGCATCAAAGATTTTAGCAGATACAGCAGTCACCAGATCAGACCTGGAGCATTTCTCCCTCTCTTCCACCCACAGCATCCTGCATCCCAGTGCCTGGCCCTAGGGTGCTTCAACCCTCATACTTGAAGCTGTGGGTTTTTTTACAGCAGTTTGAACCATGAAGACATGGAGACCTATATCTTTTGTTTTATCTAGGAATATGTTTTCTACCTAAACAATTTGGGTAATTAGAGAGCTTTATTTTCCCTCTGTCAAGTATTACATTTCTTTCTCATTTCCCACCTGCATCTTCATCTACCACATTTAATGTATTTCCATTTAATGTATTTCCCACATAGCTTTAACAATTTCTATTCTACTTGTTAATGAAAATCAGCAAATAACATTCAGCCAGCTTGCTCATGGTAGTTTACAGCTTGCTGTGGTCATTTGTTCTCAGCTGAACAGTATGTTCAAGACAAACACAAGGTAGATGCTCTCTTTTAAAGCTCAGAGTCACTCAAAAAATCCACCAGATCTGCTATACTCTTCTTTCAAAACAAGTACTCTGCAGAAGTACTTGTTTTGGCAGAGCAGAAGAGCTTTACCAGCAGCATTCTGTCTTCCTTCATTCCCATGTCCAGGGAGGCAAACATCCCTCTAGGTCCAGGATTATTTTGCTTTTAATAATACTACAACAAAATAAATTTCCTCTATATGAAAATGTTTTTTTTTCAAATATCCCCTCCTGCTGCTAAATATGTGGCTAGTCACTCACCCAATCCCACGTCCCCACTATTCTAGTTGATGAGGGGCACAACATCCAGGCTTCTCTACTCTTCCAGAAGATGGCAGAAGCTCCTGTGTCCCTCCTGGATACCTTTCTTCTCCCCATCAAAAGCAAGAAGACAAGAGGCAACCTCCTTTCAGCTTTCCCACTGCCCCACACACAAACAAAAAATAATTTTACTTTTAAACATGTTTTTGTATGGAGTAGAAAAACAATACAAGTTATGGATGCTCCAAGCACATCAACCATCAGTTTTCATTATACTGAAATGCCATATCTGCTTGTTAGTTGGGATTTTACATTGCTTTTCTCTCACAAAACAGAAAAAAGTTTGCTAGCAGTTGCCCATGTAGACATGCCAGATTTTTTTTTTCCTTTCTGCAAATAGAAAACTATTTCTCTCCTTGGAAACTTTCTAATTAAAAGTTAGGTTTCTCTATCTTTTCCTTTCGAAAATATCATAAATTATAAATAACTGACTAGTCATCCATTGTCTCTAATGCACAAACCCAAATATACTTTCTCCAGTTTTCTCAACTTTGCTGTCAGAGGGACTTTTTATGTTTGGGTTGGGAGGAGACAGGCTGCTCAAGAAACCCGATGAAACCCCAAGACTGAAAATGCTGCGTCCCTTAGCTACATAAAATACATTCTGAAGGCAGGAGCAATGCAATCAAAGTCACCACACAGTATGGGCTCCCTCAAATGATGTTCCCAGTGACGCGGTGAAGGTTTTTTGTGCACAAGGTAACACAGTGTTCATGCTAGCTCTGTCCTGGGCCTCTGTGAAGCAGATGCTGTCAATCATTTCAGACTGTGTTGAATTGAATGTAACATCTGCAATATGGTGTTTACAGTTTTCCAGGGAAGGTAAAGCTGAGACAGCCAATGCATTTTACTGAGTAGAACATTAGGCTGTCCTTGAACTATGCTGGGGATTTGAAAGAGCTGGCTAACTACTCCTTGGTCATTAAGAATTTGGTTTTGTACCATACTAAGCATCCTATCACCAAGGAATTAAAGGCTTCAGCTCCTTATTTTAAAAAGAAAAAAAAAATAGAAAAAGCATGATATCATCAAGGTTTGGATCCAGAAACTACTACCACATGAAAAATCTTACCACCACATGCTGAAATGGAGTAGTTGATTACAGAAAGCTCTCTCCCAGCTCTACGCCCATCATTGTGTCAGCAAGACTCAGTAGGTACTAATAAGTGAGCTACAGCCTTTTATGCTGTATTCAAACCACAAAGCAGCAGTGGATGTAAATATGCGACAGAAATGACCAGTCAGTGGGTGTTCAGTGAGGAAAAGCATTCCTAACTGCAGATGGTTCATCTTACACCTCCTCACTATGCGACACTGAACTGGCAGTCCCACGAGAACTTTCTTGGTCAGGGAATTTTGGCACCTCTGCATCTGGCAAGGATCAGAATAATGAGCAGCATAGGCAAAGGAGCCTTGGGGATCACATCCCCTCTGGTGCCTCAGCCTCAGGACTCCTTTCATCAATCCATTCTCCCACAATCTGCTTACAAACATTTTTCCTGACACTGTGCAGAAGGCATGCTCCAAACTGCCCTGTCTCTTCTGGACTCACATTTGAAGCATGCACCTTCCCCCATATCCTCCATTACAACTCAATGGTAAGAGGTGAGGTTGCTCCTCCCCAGTAGCAGCACCCCAAAGCTCCTTGCCCACACACCATCCTTCAGTGCTCTTCATATTCAGACTTGTGAATATTTCTCTATGCACCATTACAGGGCATCCACAAACCCCTTCTAACCGAAATCAAGGACTAGGAACCCACCATCTAGGTGAAGGAGATTCCTCTTCCCTCTGTTTTATATCCCCCATTCCCTTTCTTGTGCTGTCCTTCTCCTGCCTGCCCAGCTTTCTCCCCACTCACAGCCTTCATATTAGGCTCCCCCTCCTTACCTCTCTTGTTCTGTGAAGAAGTTGCTCAAAAAATTTCTGACATGTGACAAAATAGTGATTTTGCCAGGGTGGAGCGGGCTTACACTCAACACATTTTATATGGTGCTTAAGAATATGTTAAAAATTATTTGTAGTGTAAATACAACAACTATAGTAGTTGCACATTGTCAGCTCTCAGATCCCTGGCAGAGATGGGACCTAAAGCCTTGATTTGGCAACCATCACTACTTTCACTTAACAGATGGCAAAACTTAAGCTACAGCTTGCCTGAATTCAAGTGGTTTTTAAAAAAAACAGGGAAAAAAAGACAAAACAGATTTCTTTTTTCAATTCACATGTTTTTTACCTTCCCTTCTTATAAGCACCATTTGTCTCTAGGTAAGATGTGGATTCTGTCATAGCAGTAGACATACTACTACCAGAAAAACCTGAGAAAGAGTTCCAGTTCTCACTGTATGTACTCCTGCCAAATCAGCACCCAGAGACCAGATGCTCCCTGCTTTCAGACCATCTCCTTACCTTGCTTTAGGTTAAAGTCAGCTTACTAGACTAAAATTGCTCAAGGTAACACGTTATCTGCTATAGTGGGTAGCAAAGCCCTCTTGCACCATCCCCACTAGGTGATTCTGAAAGGCAAAAGCCTTGATTAAACACAGCAAGCTATCTTTTTAGTTTTATCTTTTATCTTTATCATTTTCTAAACCTATTTTTGTCCTATTGTTTTTAACGGGAGTAACACCCCTTAGCACCACACACCAACCTTTGAGTGAGTCTTAAATTCACTCTAAAGGGTTTTGCTACTACACTGTCTGCCCTGTTCCTGACCACACCCACCTTCTCCTCCTCACGACAAGGATTTTTGGGGGGACAACGGTACAATTGTTTTGACAATACATCAGTTCCCAACTATGGGAAGCTGGAAGAACCTATGATTCTTCTGTCTAAGAGCTACTGTCTGTACACTTTGCTCTTCTATTCAGCCCATTCACTTACCTCCCTTATCTTCAATCTATAATTAGAAGAGATTAAGGAAGATGCCTTATTGCAAAAGGAAATAAACAAAAGGGATCAGGGATGAGTTGAAAGGTGTGGGGGGGAAGTATAAAATCAGTACAGTCTCCTCCTTGAGAGGGTCATCCCAAGGAAGGGCAAGAGCAAAATCAATGAATTTTGGCTCAGCAGTGATGGGAGTCAATCCATCAGGCAAACTGATGGCAGCCAGTCAGGTTCTCAAAGACACCACCTGTCGCTGCCAGCAAAATGTCAAATTTATGAATTCATTTCCATAGCAAGATAGCACTCCCCCAGGGCAGCGCTGAACAGTTTCACAGCTTCTAGAGCAACCTACTGAGCACGGAGAGAAGAGGCAGCTCTTCTTCCCCACCAACTGAGGCAAGCTGTATTTTAAAGGAATGGATGTATGGACCAAATCCAGAGTCACACTTTTTTTAGCATTTGGTTTCTTTAAGCTGGGGTCCCTAAATCAAGATGCACCTTAAGGCATATCCCAATTTCCCATTTTTGCGTCATTAACAAGAGTGAAATGTTACACCCATATGTCTCTCACCCCAGAGTTTAACTTCCCTGCATCCGATCCTATTCAGAGATGAAGGTGACAGTGTTTACCCCAAGTAGCTACGTCCAAGTGAAAATTTATCCCATATTCACTACAATTGCAGCTCCTTGTTAAGAAGAGTCTTGTCATGGTAGGGTTGATTCCCTTCAGTTAGTTCAGAGAGCACACTTTCAGTGATTGTCATTCATCACTAAAGACAGCAGTGACAGAAACTTCTGTGAAGTTCTCTGCTCACCCACACAGAGACAAGCACTTTTCTTTCTACCACAACTTGTGGAAGAATCCTGTATTCTTCTCTTCCTTTCTACCTTTCACCTATCTTCATAGTATTATCTGGGTGATATTCACTACAAGACAGTGTCACCAGAATCTCTAGAAGTGACAAACTTTTAGCACAGAAATACTTTCAGGAGCCTTATTTTAAATGTTTTCAATTGGAAGTGCAAGAGACTGAACTTAGATATAGGAGAGCAGGTACTCCTGTTGCAACCTGAACTTTAATTTTGTCCAGTTAGGCATACATTAGATCATTGGAAACCATTTTTAAGTTTAGAAAGATGTTAAGATGGAGAAGGAGGGCATAATCCTTGACTAAAAACTTAGGAGACACAACTTTAAGTTAATGCCAAAGTTTTGATTTAGTAGAGCACTTGGCCCAAATTCTCCACTTTTTCACACTTCTCTACTTTTTTAAAGGTATAATTCCACCATTCAGGTTTTTCCAACACACTCAGAAATCATCATTTACCAGCTGTCTAACACCCCAGGTTGCCTAGTTCCAGCAGCCTCCAAATTCATAGGCATGAGTTGGTGAAAAAATGACAAAGAGCTGGCATAGTGATGCCAGCCAATTCCCAAGTGAAGGAGGTTATTGCCAGTGGAGGAGGATTTAAGTGAAGATACTTAGCACTAAATCTTTCAAAACAGGCACACACATTCTTCCTATGTATGATGTCCAAAAACAGGCATGAACTGATAGGAGGGCAACACCCTACATGGTCCCTTTTAGCTTTGTCAGAACTGGTTTGATGGTGTTGCACCCTGCTAGCAGTAGATGTGAGCATCAGGCTGACTGAAGTTTTAGCCCCAAAGTTTAGCCCTTGAAAGCAGGACTGGCAGACTGGGGAGGGGAGCTCACCTGTGCAAGAGCCCTGGGATCACACAGAAATCAGAGGCACCCCAGGGCAGACACCTGACCAAACGGTGTGCTCACATCCAGTGCTGTAACCACTCTGAAACATAGGATCACATAGTGAGGACACACGATCAGAGGTGCATGGTTCATCACAAAACCTAATGCTGAGCCTTCAGATTTTTAATGTTTTACATAAGTGGGAGTTAGACAGTTATAATAAAATTCTCATTTCATGGCAAGCTCTATGTTACCTCACTCGGCATCCTCATTTCAGAAATTTGTGTGAAAACACACAGAGAGATCACTGTTTTGCAAGCATTTTGATGCTTTGATAAAAGGTCTATGATGACAAATATTGCTAACTGTCCTCACAGAAGGGGACATATAAACAAATTGTCACACTGTCTATAGTGTTAGACAGTGTTTAACAAGGTTCTTTATCTTGAAACTGATATTGTTAATCTATTTATAATATATGCCTTTCAGGGTTTTTTGTGGTTTGGGGTTCTTTTTAATCTTCTTTAAAATTAATAGATATTAATTTTGAATTCAAACTCACTGTATGCATTAACCTGGTTGAAAGAATAATTGTAAGGTACTTTGTCTTAATTATGGCACCATGATACAGAGCAGTTAAATATCCATAATTTTATATTGTTGCCCTGAAGGCCCTTGCTTGAAGTCAACCTTTTCTTTTCTTTTCCTATTTTTTAAGCAAGACTTAATTTGTAAGTGTTAAGAAAGTAGAGAAAATGACTTCACCCTAGTTCCTTTGTATTTTTCTCCTACTTTTATTCTCACTTTTGAAGATTAATACAAATGAGTATAGAAAAGTGTCTCTCTAGTTAATTATGCTTCAGGGAACTTTATTCTCTCTTCCCTCCCCCAAATTCTATTTTAAGGCCCAGTCTCATTCTCTTGTTCATTAAGAAACATTAGGAAACAGCCAACTGTATCATATAGCAGCTGATTCTTCCTTTCATGCATGTCCCCAGCTCACCCTCTTTGCATTGTATAACTCAAAAACAATTCAACTCGAAATAGGTTCCTTTGAAAACAAAACTGATGAGCACCTTTTTTAAATTTTGCTTTTCCTTGATTGCCATGTAAAATTACCTTGATATCCACTATCTTTACCTTCTTGCATAGAGAAAGCAAAAAACAGCCCACATCTCCAGTGTCAGTTTTCCTTGTAAGGCTCTAATTTCCAAATGAACCCTTATGATCACAAAATTTTATACACTGATTCAGGAGGGAGTCCATAATCAGATAAGATCATCAGTCCCAAGCATTTAACAAAACAGAATTCACATCCCTTTCTTCTTCTAGCACCTTCAAAGTCATTGTGTGGTTGCTTCCTTCCATCTTTGGCAACAACACAGGTTTGTATTGGAAAATGCCCTTATCTTAACAGAAAATACTCCTGTCACTCTGTGCAGGAACTCACAAAGGCAAAAGTAAAGAAGACACAAAAATATTGAAAGGCAAATACATGATTCTGTAACACCATATCATAGAAGGTCTAATGGCTTTCTATCACACCATCACTGTAGAGCAGAGCTAAAGACAAGGAAGCAGTTGCTTCTGGGCATTGCTTCCTCATGTTGAAATAATTTGAGCCAGAAATCTCATCAGTCAACAGCATTAGAGGCAGTGGTAAATTCACAAATTTTCCAACAGCACAAAAGCACAAAATAGTGCTGATGACAGAACCAATGGATCAGTATAGTATGACATAGGGGCGAAAATAGACAATGAAAACACTTTTAGTAAGTAGCATAGCAGTAAATTGAAATGACAGAGTACTTTGAGTTGAAAGAAACCTTAATGTTCATCTAATTCCAACACCCCTGCCATGGGCAGGGACAGCTTCTACCAGATCGGATTGCTCAAATTGCATCCAGCCTGGTCTTGAACACTTGACATCCACAGCTTCTCTGGGCAAGCTGATCCAGTGCCTCACCAACTGCACAGTAAAGAATGTCTTCCTAAAGTCCAGTTGAATTCTACTCTCAGTTTAAAGCCATTTCCCCTCGTCCATCACTACACACTCCTGAGAAGAGTCCCGCTCCAGCCTTCCTGTGGGCCCCCTTCAGACACTGGAAAGCTGCTACAAGGTTTTCCCAGAGCCTACTCTTCTCCAGGCTGAACCACCTCATCACTCTTAGACTGTCCTCTTCATAGCAGAGGATCTCCAGCTCTTGATAATCTCCTTGGTCATCCTCTGGACTCCCTCCAACAGCTCCACACCCTTCTTATACTGGTAGCCCCAGAATAATAACCAATACCCCAGGCTGGTTTTATGAGAGCGAGTAGAGGGGGGAATCATCTCCCTCAACCTGCCTCCTCTTCTGTCTAAAATCAAAAATAAAAGTCAATCTTTTTCTGTCTGCTGGTATAGATGGTATATAAACAACATCTATGTTGGATTTCACTATATTTTTTTTCTCATTTGTAAAATGCATTCATGTGTTCAAGGTTTAGAGAGGTTTTTTTTCACTTTACATCTCTGTATTTTACCTCTAAAATAAAGGGTCAGATATATGAGAATCTAAAATCTAACGTTTTCCCTGAATAAAAGAAAATAATTTTTTGGTGGTGGTGGTTTGTGGTTTTTCTTAGAACCCTATTATTTACCCAAGTGTACAAGAA